>CATIWR010215056.1:0-28276 GCA_949677035.1 Omphalea diandra
TTATCTCCTTCATGATCTTTAATATTATCTCCTTCATGCATTTTCAACTGGTATAGTTCTTTCTTCAAATATAATTAGTTGAATGACTTTGATATGTAAAACTCTTAATTCCTTTTTTAAACTAATTAGATTAGTCTCATCTAGCACATTATACTTTACATTAGGAACTAGACCAAATGAATGGTACTAAGGGCTTTTTATTAAAGATCTTGCTAATCATTCTCATTGATAGTTCCTGGTTTTGTCTTTTCTAATGCTTCAATCAATCCTTGTTGTATAAGAATATCTTTTCATACTATTTTTTTAGAGATTCAAATTATTGTTTTCATCAAAAAGTTTCACCTTACATTTTGCACTTGTAAAAGAATGAAATCCATTGATCCTAATGTATGTGCAGGCCCAACACCAACATTTGTACCTTACAAAATGACTTACAGTAAGTGTCTATACTGTTAAAATAAACACTAATATAAATAATAAAATTTTAGTAGATTTTATATATTTTTAGTGTAAATAATGAATTTTAAATAAGGTTCAATTATTTTAATTTGATTTAATATAACTTTAACCTAATTTTATTTTATTTTATTAAAAATTCAGCCAGTTCATTTCAATCAAAGTTTTTACCTAAAAACCAAACTAAACACAGTTAATTAAATTTTTTTAAAAATAAAATCAAATTGAACTAAACAAAACAAACCAATTCAGTTCGGTTGAATTTTTTTTATTTCTATTGAATAGTTCCCTTCCCCAACTTTGTCTGGTTACTACTGAATTGTCCACGACGAAAATTTGATCAGGCAAGACAAGCCATTACATCAATGAAATGGCTTATACTTTCTTTCGTATCAGACATATACTTTACATACGTACACACAGAATGGTCCATGGTTGTACGTATGAAGGACAAAACAGTCAACTCTCAGGCCGTAGACTGTTTAGAGTTGGACAAGGCGCTGCATACTAAGGCTCAGTGTAACAGCTTAATCTCCTATTAATGCATGCAAATCAATAGAGGTCCATGCGTCTTAATTAAAGAAAACTCTCTCAAAAAGCTTTATTAAACAAATCATTAGATTGGAGATAGCGTTTGACAGCGAGAAGCTTCATTTTGCACTACAATTATAACAGTTTTCACTGGCGAAGTTTCACTTCTGTTAGTTGAAACATCAAAATTTTGGCCCCACGTAAAATCCAAGGATGTAACAACTGAAGATTTCTCTTAATATATATTCTTGTTTTAAGTGGCTATTGAAGTACCTGGTATAAATGGGAAACGAAAGGAACCTACCAAATAATTATAATCTGTCTATCCTACACCACATGAACAAATATCAGCTTATTTAAAAAGTTCACAACTTTTTCACCAAAAGTCTGCCCTAAATTAACTCATCCATTTATGGAAATGGTCGGTTTTTTGTCCTTTGGACTTGCATGAATCACCATTAGTACATAGCATTCACTAGACCTCCCTTAAAACCCTCAATTATTCAATCCACAATTTGCTCCTAGTTTGCAAATTTGTGATAAAAGTTAATGATTGAATAAATGAGTGGTTTTGGCTTTTTGGGTAATAAGCCCTTCTCCATGAGCTTATTCAGCTAGTTGAAAATGAAAGCTTATTGCATTTAGACAAAAAAGCAACTCAGATTTGTTGAATTATTGCTTTTTTTTTTTTTTTACTCTCCTGATACTCATTAGGTGTTTTGAGTTGTGTATGCAATTGAACGATAGATGATCATTTCTATTTTTTCATTCATTCATGTAAACTAAAACAACAGTTCTCTTGTTCCAAAAAAAAAAAAAACAACAATTCTCTATTTATTATATGGAGTAGTTAGCACTTTGCGGCATTGAATTACTGAACTCATCATCTTTATTAGGTTTAAGTATCTTTTACACTTATTATTACGCTAAACTACTTGCGTTGCACACCTTTAGTTTTACTTCTATCAGATTTGGAGTTTTAAATTCAAGATCTTTTGGTTTAGTTGAAAATATACTTATAACATGTCAAAAAGTGTTGAACCAAAAAAAAAAAAAAAGTTTAAGTTCAAAGAGAAAAGGACTATAAATAATTTAATTAAATATTTACGTCACAGAATTTTGACTAAAAAACTATAATTTTTAGAAAACAAAAAATATAAAATGTTGCCTTTTATGTAAAACTTTTGTATGATTTTGTTTATTTTTAGGGTGAGTATGATTTTGGAGCAGAATCGAATAAGGGAATCAAAAATTTTTTAAAAAAATTCAATTTGAATAATAAAGTATCTAAATTCAGTCATATTAATTTTTTCCATCAAAATGATATCGAAGGTTTTATATTATCCTAACTAAGAACCATATCAAATCATATCATAGCCATCTCGAATTAAAAAAAAAATCAGTTCATATTTTAGTTATTAGTTAACTCACTCAATTAGAATATACTATTAATAATTACTACTCATAATAATTTATACCTAGACTACTTATTAGCAATAAATTAATAGTAAATATTAATAGTACTTTTTAATTTAATAATTAATATATAAGTTACTAGTGATTTTATTTGATTATTTTGATTTTTAAATAATTTAAAGTTTTTAATTTAAAAATGTGTACTACTAATAATTACTACTTATAATAATTAATAATTAGACTATTTATTAATTATTAACAGTAAAAATTAACAATACTTTTCAATTTAACAATTAGTATATAAATTATTAGTTTTTATTAAATTATTACTTATTTATTTGATGGTCAAATGATTAAACATATGATAAATTTAAATTTTATTTTATTTTGATCCTTTAAGATTAAAAAATAAAAAAATAATAATTTTTAATAATATGAGAAAGCAGAAATTAAAATTAAAAAAATTGAATATACTTGAATAAATGTAAAATCAAACTAAATCGACCTGCAAATTTGAAGAATAAACTATCTTGAATTTGACATGAAATCAAACTGAATAAAAAATTAAAAATGATACTAATTCTCAAATTTTAAGATCTCAAAATTTTAATTTAATTTTTAAAATTTATGTAGCCCGACTCCAGGTGTACTCACCCGTAGTTTTATTTCTTAGATTCTTGCTCATACAAAGTGTGTAACCCTATATTTATTTACATCAAATTATGGAGAAGATTTTCCCATATCTGGTAGAATCCAAGGGGGAGTGATATTATGGTTAAGTTTTTGTCGATGAAAATAAAGATTTAACGGAAAATATGGAAAGCATTCCTCTGATACAAACGCCATGGTCAAAAGGTGACGTGGATAGGCCACACACCGAACGATTTCTAATTTATCAAAAGAATAAAATAAAAAAAATTAGGGTACAAAAAATATGGACTCAGAAAAAATGAAAAATATTAATTTCGTCTCGTTATGTGATGTCGTTTTGCAAGAAACAAAGTTTAGAATAGCAACATGCGCACATGAGATAAGAGTTGGCCAATTTACGAAGGTGTGCCACTGATATTGACTCTTTACTTTCTGTGCATTAACTATATACTATTTAGATTTCCTCTAGATTTTGTCCCCCACACACGTGCAGCTATATCTTTCCACAATTTCTCTGGCTTTATATTTTCCTCTTCTCTTTTCTTACTATTATACATCAAAATTAAAATTAATTACATAGCGAATTTTAATTTAAAAGTTGTTAATCTGAATTCAAGACAGAATCTAATATTAGATAATTCAAAATATTATTAACTACATAAAAACTTTTCATTGTTTACTCTCATTAAATTGGCGAATTTTTTTAATATAATTAAATTGATAAATTTCTTATCATATAGTAAAATAAAAATATATTATATTGTTACTTATCATTATTATATTATGTTGTTAATTTAATTACGTAATAAATGGCAAAATGCTCATTTGAAATTGAGTTTGTGACCTTGAATTTTAGAGAATAGTTGTAAATCCATGTAGTATAATTACAATAATAAATTTAAATTAAATAATTAAAAATTAATATAAATAATAATTAAATTTCATTATTATTATTTAATAAAATTATTATCAAGTAAATAAAATAATAAACATAAATTATAATTAAATTATCTTATAATTTAAAAAAATTTGAAGTTTTTTTTGTCTTTCATTGGCTTTTTTAATCTTTTGGTTTTTAACATTTTTTTATCATATATAAAAGTAAATACTGATTATTAGCAATGTGAAAATTTTTTTATATTGTTAAATTTTTTAAATTATTCTCATATGAAGAAATTTTTTTATATTTTTTGATTAAATATGAAACAAAAAAACATAATTAATATAATTATAATAATTAATTTTAAATAAATTTAATACATATTTTATTAAATAATTATTTATTTCTTTAAATGATTAAAATTGATATAAACAATAATTAATTTTTATAATATTTTATTGTCAAATAAAATTTTAATAACAATAATATTGTTATTATATAGAAAGTTAAATAACGATTATTACTGATAGTATTATTCTTACTGAACTTCTCAAGAATAGACACGTGTCTCATGGACAGTCAGTTTTTCATGCTGATGAGTCCCTTAAAACTGAATAGTTGAGTGCCCATCAAAACTCGAACATTGGATAACTAAACAATTAAGTCGTTCAGAGGTTCACTAGAAGACAATAATGTCTAGCATTATGGACCAAATCATTTCAAAATGAATGTATTTTTGGATATTTTAAAATAATGCAGACAAGCACAATGGATACTATTTGGACACAAATAAAAAGAAACTAGAAGATAAAAAGAGGTATAAATTCTCATCATTCCACATAGTAGAAGTACATCTTTTGTAGGGTTTTCATAAATTCTTATTCATCTTCTTCAAGTTTTCAATTGCCAAAACACACAAACTCTTTCTCTTACATGCTCTTTAATTTAAGTATCGGAGTGGTTGTAAGACACAGTTCACTTAGCTTATATTTGTCTCATTTTGCAGGTTATTCACCCTAATTTGTGATCAAAGGGCCATCAATTATGAATGTGAAGAATTTTCTACATTGTTAAAATTTATAAACTATTTTTATATGAACAATTTTCTATATTGTCTAAATTCTTAAATTATTTATATATGAAGAATTTTCTATATTGTTTATTTATATATGAAGAATTTTCTATATTGTTATACTTCCTAAAATATTTTTATAAGAAAAATTTTCTATGTTGTTAAACTTGCTAAATTATTTTTATGTGAATAATTTTCTATATTATTAAACTTGCTAAATTATTTTTATGTGAAGAATTTTCTATATTATTAAATTTTTTATAATTTTTGGTGAATTGAGGAAACTAAATAGTTAATTATTTGCTTATTTACCACATGACAAAATTAAAAATAAATTAGATTATCACTTATCAAAATATTATATTGCTAATATAATTACTTAACAAATATCAAACACCCATTTAAAACTAAATTTAAAAACGAAATTAATCATATATATTGATAGATTGCTACTTATAAAAAATATTACATTGTCAATTCAATTACTTAATAAAGGATATTTGAGATTCAAAATTAATTATATACATTGATTAGTAATATATATTATGTCCTTCATCATTCATTTAAAATAAAATTTATAAAAAGAAAAATACATGTTAATAAACCAATTGCAGTAATTAAATATTTAGCTCATAATAAAATTATTTAGAGTTAACTTTTTATCAACTAAATTTATTTTTATTGGAAAATATTGCTAGTTTGAAGAAATCAACTAGTTTTAAGCAATACAAAAGTTAAAATAAAATAAAAAAAAAATATCAAACTTCGAATCTCCTTAGCAATAATATTGAGAAGACAAAGATATGAAACATGAATGCGAACATGAAAGACACTAACCGACACAAAACTTGAACACGGAAAATTGAGGAAACGAAATGACAACCAAAAAAAAGAGCCACTGGTGATACACGTGCAAGATTTGTTATGTAAGGGTACGTTAGGTAATAATTGGCATTTACCATAGGCCAGCCACCACCTAGTCTACTACCATGGCTATCGCCATGGCGTTATCTTGTCTTTGTTGCTTATTGCAATTTTCCACAGTAATTTTGTATTGTTCAGAAATAAAATGAAATGTATATAGAATTGGCAACGTCAAGCCAGAATCTGCGGATATATGTTGGTCGTTTGGTCTGTCTTAGTCTCTACCAAATTTGCAGCATGAAGAAATCCTTCTTTGACTATTTGGCCTGCTTCTCCGTACTCCTCGCCGACACACTCAGATAATTACCCAACTCCAACCCCTACTCTCCTATTTACTCAACATTTGTTACTAGATCAGCAAGTTACTGACTGAATATTTTTAATATATTTATGTAAAAATAATAAAAAAACATTTTAAAAGATCACTCACTGTATTACATAAAAAATTCAGTTTGATTGCATTTTATGAAGTTTCGAAAACTTTATATTTTTCTCATACTCTCTCATAATATTTTATAAAATATTATTTCCTCGTGATGCGTTTTCTGTTCTTCAGTTTTCTCACACTTCTCACTCATGTTTTTGTTTATAAATTATAAAGCCCAAAACATTTAAACAGTTTTATTTTTTAATTTAGGTTAGGTTCAAAGTAATAGTACCCCACTACTCTATCCTACCTAAAAATTTCTCACATCATATCAGCTTGTGGCCTACAAAATGAGTGGGTCCAGCATTGCATGGCAAAGAGCAAGATGGATGCAAGATGCTTGAAGTAGAAGTAGTCTCATTGTCACAGAGTCATTATCCAAGGCCTACCAGCTGCACAAATATATAATAAACAGGAAATATGTCGAAGATGCATGCATAATGGTTTATACATCTTAGTGTGTACGTTTTTATTGAAGCTCTTATTCTAATATTATCATCACACCTGCTTTTAATTGAATATGAAACAAATTGATTGAGAATAAAAATTACGTCCATTTTGTCCTTATATGGGTAGTAGACTTGTGTATGGTCCAAATAGAGTATATCTACTAGTTGTTGCAGAATTTCAAAATATAGTTAGCATGCCAAATTATGGGTTGCTAATTTGCTATACTTTAAACCCTTCCTCTCCAGATGGCCTTCTTTGTGTTCACGAGTCTATAAAATAGGCATGTTACTTATTCATATTCCTGCAAACAGTGTTTTTTGTTGACCGAAGACAACATTGAGACCACCATATATTGTGCAAACAGTCTATACATTAGGTCAATTTTTATATTATTGTTTCTTCTTTTTAAAATTTTTTGCTGAATTGAGATTTTTTTTTTAATTTTAATGGAGTATTTGAGATTTTCCTTGTTAAATTTTTGTTTCATTTTCTTTCTGTTATGCTGTGGGTTGTTCTTTTTATTATGTTATGAGCGTTTTTTCTATGCTCTCGTTTGATTTTTATTTTTTTTCTTACAAATCTTTTTTTTTTTTTTGCTGATATGAATGAAAAGTAGATATTATGAATATAATACAATTTTAGAGGAACTAATCATGGCTGAAAGTTAATCTACTGCTCTCAATTCAAACAAAATTATATGGCCCATATTACTTGTTGCAAATTGCAATTACAGTCAATGAAATTACATCTTTGTGCATTATTTATTTTTCTTCAAGTTTTATATTGTTTTGTTGGTTTCCATAAATGATACTAAAAGTTTTATTGGAAACATAGAGAATGAGAATGATAATAATGAAGTAGAAAAAATTTCATGAATATGAGTATTAATTTTGAATGTATTGCCTACTACACTGCTATTAACTTTTGGTTATAAAACTTGTAAACAATTAATTTATTTTTCTTGTAGATCTTATTATGTGTCGATTTCAACAATTTATTTTTAAAAGGTTTTTGTTTTAATTGAGAGGGGAATTACACTAATGAGATTCAAACCTTAATATCCACCCATAAATCTCACCTTATCATTAGATTAAGACACTGATTTTTAACAGAACATATATATATATATATATATTTATTTATTTCTTATTTTTTCTATATTTATGTACTTTGCATATTTATTTCTTATATTTTTAAAAAATGTTGTTTTCTCATTTCCATTTTCATTTTCATACTTTACTTTTTATACTATCTAGAATATGTTTGGTTTAGTAATAGTGATCAACAGTGAGCAATTAACGGTCAGTAATTACCAATCAACAATTAACAGTCAATATTCAACTATAAGTGATCAATAAATATACAGTATTTGATAATTTAATAATTTAATATATGGTTATATTATAAAATAATAAAAAGATAATTATTCTGATATTTTAATTAAGTTTATATAAAATACTAATTTATATAAGGGTCTATTTGGATGATAGAGTTGGAATTGAAATTCAGAATTTCTAATTCCAATTCCAATTCTATTAGAATTAGAATTGACTTGAAGTTTCAATTCTAGTGTTTGGATTGTAAAATTACAAAATTGAAATTGAACTGAAATTATAATTTTAATTCTAGTATTTGGATGATGAAATCATAGAATTAAAATTGGTATGGAATCAAAACTCTAATTCTTAATGAGTTACCAAACAACAGAAATAGAATTTTATACCTCAATTTCAATTCCTAATTCCAATTTTAAACCTAGTTTTGTCATCCAAACAAATAGTAAATAATGATAAATATATGATTAATACTCAAAAAAATCTAAAAGTTAATTTTTATATCGCTAGAAAACTTGGTTTTTAATATTTAATTATATTTTTAAATATTAAATATTAATTTTTAAATTAAAATATTGATCGTTAATATTTACTAAATATTTTTGCTATCATATGAATGTTCAATCATTTAATGCCAATAAGAAAAAAAATGAATATTTAATTTAGGCTTTTATTTCATCTTGCTTCTATTCAAAATTTTACCACATGATAATAAAATCAATGACTCACAAACCATCACTACTCATTATAAATATTCTTTTATAAGAAGAATCTCTTGGCTCATTTCTAATAAACTCCATTCTTAAACATTCTCTTCTTAACACCCATACAAAGGAGTGTCATTTATCATGAGCACTCTAACCTCCATCTACATCAACCCTTTTTATACTTTCATATTCACATTAGCCTTCTACACCTTCACTTCATTATATTCTTATTCAGCCACATTGATTCTTAAAGACATCTTTTACATCCTAATCTGCCATGTGCATAAGAGCTCATTAACACTGTCTATTTTTTTCATGTCTTTTTCAAATTCATCTATCTCATTAGATATCATTTCCTTACAATATTACCACCTAAGATTGATTCAATTACTATTTTTTCTAACTTCAAAAATTTAATCCAAATTAATAAAAAAATCTCTTAATCACTTGAATTAATATTTGAAATTTGCATTATTATAAATCTAATGCAATTAGATTTGATAAATTAATTTATTGCATAAAATTACAGGTTATTAAAAAGATTGATCTATATGAAAAATCATAACATTATGGAATATCTGCCGCTAATTAATGATAGAGGTTATTGTCCAGCTCAATCCCATTAATGACTTGCCCCCAGTGATGGAAGTCTTTAGATCACTATGTTATTTTTCTATTTTTTAGAATTTAAATTTTATATTAAAAATATTTATTTTTCATATTTGTTATTAAGTAAATTATGATATATTTAATTATTCTTCAAAAAATTTATAACACATTTAATTTTTAGCACTAAATAATATAAAATATTTGAAATTAAACAGTTAACTTTAATTTGTATATAAAATAAATTTTAATTTTGGTAAATGACATAGAAAACGTATTTTATAAATATTCTTTTAATTTTTAAAATAACTTTCAACTAAATGAATTTAATATTTATAATTTCATATGGATAAGAGAGTTGAATAAATTCATGATTCAAATTATATGTACTATTGAAGATATATTTTTAGACTTATTTAAAAAAAATTCAGTAAACACATAAATTAAAATTAATTTTTAAAAAATTAAAAGATAGAAAATTAGAATATTAACTTTTAAAACTTTTAAAAACTTCAAATTTTTTATTTCGTATATATCTAAAATATTTTGTTATAAAAATAGATCCAGTATGAAGCACACTAATACAACTAATTACCCTGATCGTGAGATATTTTAAACATAATAATTTTATGCTCTTATTATACTTCCTCTAACATTTCAGTTTTCGATTAATAATTTTTTTAGGCTCCAATATTAAAAAGTGAAAATTTGAATCTGATTTACATTTACATATTACTTTCTAATTAATTTAATTTTGATCCAAACTCGAATAATTATATTATCACTAAATAAAAAATACATTTATCATTATGTCTATATTTATATGTAGTGCGGCTGTACTAAAGCTCATTGATATTTTTCATTGAGTTCAAATTCATTAACATAAATATTTATGCAGTAATTTTTTTCTTTTGTTAGTTACATTATTGTAGATGGGATAGGAATATACTAACATATCAAAGTCAATGCCTCGTATTGCTTTTATAATAATTATATTTTTTTAATAGAATAGTAATTATAAAAGGTTAAGTTTAATGTGAAATAAAGAAAACTGCAGCAACCGCAAAATTAGGGACCTTTAAATGCTGATTTCAAGTGAGAATCCCATTTTGTTTGGTATGTCAATCAAAGCATGGAACTTCTTGTCCCAGAAAGAGACAACACCACCAACCATCCATGCTTTCTAATCAAGTATTTATCTATCCCCCTTTGGCTTTTTCTTTTTTTTTTTTAAATTTTCTAGTCCAAATTATAAAATTCTGATTGAACAGTCATTTCTGACCCTTTAGATTTTCTTGCCATGTCAATCTAAACCTTTATTTCCAAAAGCATAATAAAAATAGATTATAAGAGTAAATAACAGGTGCGCATGGGTATCTATCTCCCTTCCAAGTCCTTCTTGCTTGTACTGTCTCTTAAGCCTTTGAAAGTAAACTTCAGCTTTTGAAGTCTTCTATGCAAAACTTTAACTTTTTAATAGGGGGAAAAAAGAATTCATTCGACTTTAGACAAAGGTGAAGAAATTTTTGAACCCAATTCATATGAATATAAAAATATTTGGTGCCCAACACAAATTTGAATTTTTATCTTTTTCTTTCTTTATTAAAGAATTTTTTTTTTTTTTTTTGGAATTTACAGCAGCTTTCTTCTGTGTCTTGAAATGGGAGAGATGAGATGGTGAAAACTGAATTTGCTATCCTTGTTCTAGATATTGACGAAGAAACATCAAAAACTGAATCTTGTCCTTAAAGGGTATCTTCTTTTTGAGTCAGTTACTGTTTCTTCTCGGCGCTTTACGTCTGTTTTCATGGCTTTATGGTTGCTTAATTCCAAATGGCCTTCCACTTACTCCTTCTAGCATCCACAAAGGAAGTTTGCTTGGTTATTGTGTCTTTCTGTTTTTGTTATTTTCATCACTTTTCCATGAACATTTACATGCACAAAATTTATTTTCCATTACCAAAACCAAATAGAAGAAAGGTCAAGGATTTTAAAACTAAGGTGTTTGTTTTTCTTTTTAAAGAGGTTCTTTTACTTTTTAGTTTGTAAAAAATATAAAAGTGTCTTTGCTCAATGTAATATTTCATTTTTAAAAAAAAAAAAATTGGTAGCCAATAGATTGTGTAATAATTTCAATTTAGAAAAGTAAGTTTTTTGTTATTTTTTCATAAACACTTTGTACTTTTATAAATAAAAAGATAAATATATCATTGACTTTTTACATTAATATTAATTTATTTCAATATTATGTTTTAATAATTAATTAATTATATTTGATTACATTATTTATATCTAATATATTATTTAACTTTATTAATGAAATCACTATATATATATATATATATATAAAATAAGTTTAACTTATGATTTTGAAAAAGTATTTAATGGATGGTTATTTTAAAATTTAAAATTTATTTATTTATTTACTTATTTAAAATGTATGAATATATTAGTAATTATATTTACAAAAAAAAATTATTAACAATAATTTTACTAAATACTAACTATCAATTGCCAACTATTAATCAATAACCAGTAATTAGCAACCAATAATAACAACAAATAATAGTAATTAACAACCAATAATATGTAAAACAAATAGAAATTTTTTTCTTGTATATTGAAATTCTTAAATAATAATGAAACATGAAGGTTGAGTTCTTTAATTGATCAAGAAATATTTTTTTTGATCAATAATAAATTAGATCACTTGTAAGAACAATAATTTTTTCTTTAAGATGAGAAAATTCTTTTTTGAATTTAACAAATTCATACAAATGAAAATTAAATCATATAAATATATATTTATTATTTACTTATTATCATTGAGGATATAAATATATATTTATTATTATACTTATTATCACCGGTCATTATTAATAACTGATACTCATCATTGATTATTATTGATCAATGATGGTCACTAATTATCAATGAGACAAAAAAAAATTAATTTTAATATATTTTTTCATATACATATAATGTATTTGTGATTTAAATTTTATTACAATGATGTAAGGTAAAAGAAAATTAATATTTCCAAACACTTAAAAATATATTAAAAAATAGTTTTCATAAAAAGGTTATTTCTTTAAGACAAATAAAGCTTTATTAGTGAATTCTTGGTTTCCGTCGTTGGCTAGTAGTAATTTGGTATCTAATAGCTTACATCTAGCATAAGGGATTAATGATTTTCTTTTCAACTATTATGATAGAAAACAGAATATTCAACCTCAACCTTTTTTTTTTTTTTTCAATTAACAATTTTACTTTCTTCAATTTCCTGGTGTTAGTACATCAAATTTTAAATTTTTTTTTAAAAAAAGTTCGGTTAAAGAGATTGGTTGCTCAGAACCTTTGGAACATAAATGATTCAAGTGGGGCTATGCCAGAAGAAAAAAAAATCTCCAGTGGGTTTGTTGCTGGCTGGGGTAGATGTTGAAGAACGGTTCCATAGCTGAAAAGGCGCGTATATGTAACTTTTTCTTTCAAAAAAAAAAAAAAGGAACAAATGCCATTGAACTTAGCAGATGAGCAAAACGTAGCAGAGTTCAGTTCAGGCATTTTGTGCAGTCCGAATCTCTCTACAGTGTGTATATACTGCAAACCGCCATGAATACTAAATCTTGATTGCAGAAACTTCATCATTATACACAAAAGCTACAAAATCCTTCAAATTCTATTAATTCATCCTAATAAAATTTACCACCAATTTCTCTGTTCTCACTGCTTCACTTCACTTGCTTCCATCCAAATTGCACTATAAAATTTTACATATTTCTGCTGCGCTATTAGTCATACATAAAAATAGCTTCTGCTAATGTAAATAAGCCCATGATCAAAAGGCTGTAATTCTTTATATTAGACTATTTATATAACAAGAAATGTTATTTATTTGAAATGGCTAACTAAAAAAGATAAAAGAAAAAGAAGTTTGATATACAAGAAACGGGATTACTTAGACTGGGTTTCTGTCAAATCGAACCAGATTTGCTTAAAGACCTTGATAATGAGACCATGATACTCATCGGAATTCAAAGAAAGATAGCAAGCAAGAAGGTCTTCTAAATCTTTTGATGCCCTGATGTTGTTTTCCACAATCATCTCCACCATTGATTCCATGAAATCCCTTTGAGGATCGAAGGATGATTTCACGATCGCTAGACTATCTAAAAGACTTTTCCTTGATGATGATGAAGCGCTCTTTCGCCCCTGAATTATTCTCCTGCTTCCGATTCTTGGCGAATTGACTCGGAGCCTGAGACCTGGAGAATTCGATGAGTTTCTTTTAATGTTCCTGTGTTCTTTCGTAGTGACTGTTTCTTCTTCTTCTTTTACCACCTTGACTGATAAGGAGGAGCCGTTAGCATTTGTTTCCTTGTATTTAGCTGAGCTCTTCCGATACTTTGTTGATGTATTTTTAATGCTCGCAACCTTACCGTCGAATTTAGCAGGCTTGGTTATAATTGGAGGAAGATCGAGATCGGATATATCCAGCTTATTATCAAGAGATTTTTTATCTTTATCGATTATAATGTCATTAGCATCACAATCATTCACCTTGCACTCGCAAGAACTTGACCAAGCCAACGACTCCGTTGCAAGAACACAGTCAGACCTGAATTCCGGAGGGAGAGAATCGAGGTCAGACTCCGGAGAGGTATCGCTACTGGAGGCGGAGTAATCAGGTGGAGAATCTGATGATTTAGACCAAATGGTGGCGCGGTATCTGGATTCAGCGGAGACAGAGGAGGGGACAAATTTAGGAGAGGAGGAGCTGATGGTGGTTCTTTTCTTGATTAGTCTTTGTTTAGAGGATTTTCTTGGTGGGTCTAATTTTCGGTCAGTGGGGATAAGCTCTCTGGTGAAGTAGTAAGACTTTCTTGGATAAGAGTAGTGGTTGTGGTGATGGAGGTGGTGGTGGTGGGGATGCTTTGGTTTGGAATATAGATGTGGGGGAGTTGGAGTAGAAGCAGAAGAAGTTAACGTTGATGTTTGTTTTTTCTTCGAGGAATGAGTGGTGGTGCTTTGGTGGTGGTGATGGTTTCTGCTCCTGCTGCCCATTTCCTTGAGCTTGTAAAACCAAGCGTTGGGCATCATATCAGATAACTTAAACCTATAGTTACCCATGAAAGAAAACCCACCTTACTTTCCTTCTCCGATCTCTTTTGTTCCTTCCTCTGTTTATATATCTGCGTTGGTGGGTGCGCCTGCCTGTGCGCCTGTGTTTGTCTGTGTGTATGTGTATGTGTATGTATATGTATGAAACAAATTCTCTGTTTGGGTGCGAGCAAATAATTCTCTTGGCTTTAAGTGTTTTTGAAAATCAAACTGGTCGAAGCAATAAAATTAATATTTATATCAGTAATTAATTTAATTAGATTTGAATTAATTTTAATATTATTTTAATATTTTAATATATTTAAATATTTTTTCTGTTTTTATATAATTATTTTAAAATTTTATTTATTATTAAATTAATTGAACTAAACTAGTCAAATTGATCGAATCGACCAAACTAAGAATAAATTAAATTGATCAACTCACTCACCAATCCAACTTTAAAAACATTGGATTTTAGCAGAAATATGTCATTTATGTATGTTGATATTAAACTCTTTTTTGTTGTGAATACCCAAATCCTTTTTTTAGAATTAAAATTAATAAGTCCAAACTTCAAGTAGAATTAAATATAAGTTAAAATTTTAAACATTAAAATTAACATTCAACATATAATTCACAAATATAAAACTTGAGGTGGAATTTATAATTACATTAATAAATTAATTAATTAATCTGAAAATACATTAAACTTATGTGAATAGAAATAAAATAAAATTTCAATCAATAAATATGAAGATAGATAGAGGGACAGCAATCGGCGTTGGGGAACGAATGGGGTAAAGGGCAGGAAAACGATAGCACAAAAGAGAAAGAGTGGGGTCACGTGGTAAATTGCGTTACTGGTTCTGACCGCTTTAATCACCTAACCAAACAGAAACTTGTTCTTTTATTATCATTGTTTTTTTTTTTTTTTTTTAACAAGAACAGATTCTTCAATTTAATTTCTGTTTTTGATTGGCCTCATTTCTGTTTTACATACTACGGCTAATCAGTTTTTTGCCAGCCTCTTCAACGTCCATGTGGCTTTCATGCATGTATTACACTATGAATTTAGTGAAATTAAGAATATAGTATATTATCTTCATTTATATAAGTCAGATCAACAAATTAATCGCAATTAATATTACTGAGATTTTCTGTTTTTTATTTAAATTTTTTAAAAAGTATTAAAATAGTTTTTAAAATATTATTTTAATTCTTTTTCTATATCTGCTAAAAATATTTTAAAAATACACATATACAAAATGATAGTTAAGTCATACTCGATTTATCAAACATGCATATTCTTTCTTCTCGACCAACAAAAAAAATTATCAAACATGCATATTAGTGACAGGATTGAATAATTTTTTCATTTCATTTTGAGTATTGCATAAGTAAACACCAAATCATTGAGAGAGTACAACTTTTTATACCATTTTTTTAAAAGGAAAAATATAAATCTTTAATTATATATGAAAATTAGAACATCATAATGTAAATATATAAATTAGTATAATCAAGAAGTACAATAATATGTCTGTAGTAGTTTTTTTTAAGATCTTCGACCATATTAATATAAATTAATAATTTATATTCTAGTAAGCATATTACATTGGTGATTAATTTGATCACGCTTTTTGTAGTTAATTTAACCCCATTTCGGCCCTTATTCATTAAAATGAGTTTGATTGAAAAAATAATAACAAAACTGTCCACAAAAAACTAAAACTTCTATATAAAAAGAACTCAAATAACTTATAAAGAAATCCATCTACACTCCTATAAAAATTACTTATATTATCATAAAGAAAGAATAAAAAAACCCATCAAAATAAAAATACAAAATCAAATCTGCAGATATGAAAATTATTATGATAAGAAAAACTCGCATAAGCAATATAAGAAAAATAGAATAAATTGCAATTGATCTAAAATTGTTGATTTAATAATAGATAAAAACAATTATTTTTTTCCTTAAAAAATTTAAAAAGTACTAAAAACTAGAAAAAAATAATATCTACTAGAAAAATTAATAAGACTTTATTTTTTGAATATCAATGACTTTATTTTTGTAATTCTATTTCTATCCTTATTAAGTATCATTGCTATATAATTACTATATAATATAAAATTTTAGTCATTTTTTAAAATGTAGCCTAATTAATAGTTTTTTAATTTTTGTACAACACCAAAAAACGTCAAATAAAAAGGAATAGAGAGAGTATATATCAAATAAAAAATAATATTTACAAAAATTTTTAAAATGAGTAATTTCAAAAATTTTTGCATAAACACTTTCCTATGTTATTTCTTATATATAAATTAAAGCTAACTATTCAACTTCTACTATATATATATATATATATATATATATATATATATATATATATATTTAATGCTAAAGTTAATTAAATTATCAAAAATTTTAAATGCTTTATACTTACTTCAATCTTAATTATCATCAATGTATAATAAAATTCTAAAAAAGTTAAAAAAATATAATGGCGATCAACATGAATGGATTATGTGTTATGTAAAAAAAAAGTAACTTTCTCTATATTTTCACTCTATCTATATATTAGAGAGGAAATTATTGTAATTTATGTTAATTTAATTTATGAATATGTGATTATTGTTCTTTTAGATAAATTTAGGCTAATATAATTAATTTATGTGAATTTAGTTTAATTAGGTTAATTAAATTCAATTGAGTTTAATTTAATTAGTTAATTTATGTTAATTTCATTAGTCAATACAGTTAATTTAGATAATTTAATTATTCAATATAGTTAATTTCATTAATTATATTAATTTTGATTAATTAAGTTAATTTCAACCATTTTATCTGAAAAATAGTACAACTATATTAATTAAAGCATATTTAGATCGATTAAAGTGATAAATTAATTTCATTTGTATAATTTTAATATTTAAAGATTATTTTGTTAATTTTATAATTTAACAAATGTATATTTTAGTGATCTTTGTAAAAGTTTGATTAAAATATTATTATTTCTTAATTTTAGGAAAATACATGATTACATTGTTGTAATCATTATGATTGAGATAATTATAATATTTCGTCAATTAATAAAATATAAACTCTCGTATTTTTTTAATAGTAACAATACATGCATATTCTATAGTAAATTGATAAAATTCTTAGTTGACTGTTAATAAAGTCTAGATTTATATGCTAATTTATTATAATCTATATTTAAATTAATTATATATATATATATATATATATATATATATATATATATATGTAGTAGGCTCATATGAATATTTTTATTATTTGTTAATATGTATATTTTTATATTGAGGAATAAAAATATTTTTTTTGCAAAAATATTCTTTTATGATCTCAGATGGATTTTGGTTATGGCAAAACTATACTAAATTTAGTTACTGAATGGTACATTACACAATTTGTTTGTTATTTAAAATTTAAAAATTATTTTTTAAAAATTTTACTAATTTAAAAAATCTACTCCATTAAGCTTAAGATATAAAATAATTTATTAATTTTTATTAATCGATTCTAATGATTACAAAAATTTTTTGACATAGCTTTAATAATTTTACATATTTATCTATCAAATATAATACAACATATTTCAAAAATAAATTATAATGAATTTTAAGAAGATTTGATTAACAAATTCTGAATAATTCATAATATTTTAAATTGTACGTACGTATACTATATTTATATAAAAATATTATTTATTAATTATTTATTTTAAATATAAAAATAAGAAGTTCAATAAAAAATAAAATAATTTTTGTTAAAAATTGGTTATTTAAATATAAAGTAAATTAGTAAGATATTTAAAACTCGTAATAGTATGGCATAAGTTAAATTATAATTTCTACTGGTGATGTATTAATGAAAATTTAACATTTAATCAAGTATTTAAAAGTCTTTATAGAATGTCAGATGTTAAATTGTAATTTATTTTATGAATGATAATTAATAAAAAAATATAGTCCTTTCTTTTGAATGATGTATCAATATATATGTATATGTGTAACGCCTGTAGTAGATTTATGTGCCAAATTAAATTGACACCTAAAACTTCGTGCACGTGCAATCAAGTTGTCTTAAGTAGTTTATTTTCTTTTTCTTTTTTTTTTTTAATTTGGAAATTTCAATATAGTGTCAATGGCGCTTTGTGATTTAAAGAGCTAAGGTCTTCTACGAAAAAAATTTTGGGTAGGAATTTGAATGTTGTTGAGAATGTTTCCTTGTTCACCTCTTCTATAGCTATACTTGGTAAAATTTTTCTATGCATCATGAATACATTAATATAATAAATTTTATATCCATAAATACACGAGATTAATTAAAAATATAAAAAGTAAATTTTATATTTTAATGAAATTATATTTCAAGTGTTTTTAAATTTATTTAATATATTAATTTTTACTAGGACCAAGTCGCTTTTAATTTCATGTTATGTTATCATGTAACATTAATCGGTTAAGAATACCTTGGATAACTTTTTGACAAAATCCAATGTATAATACTTTATGTGATTTAAAGTTTTTGCATATAAATTAAAGATTATATTTAATAGATATTATTATATAAAAAAAGATTATATTGCTATTAATTAATTATCATTAGAAAGGAAAAAATATTAACTATTATAGATGTGAGTGTAAATGAACCGAGACAGTTCGCAAACTACTCGAGATTAACTCGAGAAATACTCCAAATTGACTCTAGATTAATTGAGCCGAGCTCGAACTCGAGTTATTTGAGTAATCGAGCAAACCAAATTCAAATATCAAAATACTTAACTCAAGAAGTTTGGAAAGTCTAACCGAACTTAGATATATTTACAATATTATCAATCGAATTTAATCAATCAATGTCTAATCAAATTTATTCGAATTCAAATTTAAATTTATAGGATTTATAAAAAATTTGTACAAATAAACAAGTCTAATCAAATCAAACTCGAATATTCGGATACTTAACCAAACTTGAGTTCAAGTTTAAAAATTAAGGTTTGAGTTCTAGTTTCAAGTTTTTAAGTCGAACTCGAGTTTCACAGGGTTCAACTCAACTAAGTTCGACTACACCCCCTAATTATAGAGGAGGGAAATGATAAAGTTATAAAAAAAAAAATTAATTAACATTTAAAGATAGTTGTAAAATGTCATATATTAAAGAATAAAAACTTTTTTTTTAAAACAAGGTGTATTAAGTAACAGAGATAGTATAATATTCTGGATTATCAAGGTACATATAATAATTATATGTACAAATAGCGTTTGGTGCTTATACTTTCATCGATATGTACAACAAGTAGTCTTTGTTTTGCTATCATGTGAAATGATTGAATGTTTGGTTCTTTGTCATGTCGCCAGCATTGCTTGGAGTATGGGCATGAAAAGATATATGTGAGCATATGTTTTTGCATGATAATGTATTTTATTATAATAGGCAATAACTATTTATTGAGTTTGCCAAAACTCACCTCTTCACAATCACACTTTAGTAGTATATTGCAGATTTTAAAGTTGAAAGTCCAAAAGCTAAAGATGATATTTCTTGAAGGTGCTCCTCTTTTTCGATAGTTGTCCGTTTATTATATTTGACATTTTTAATGTGTATATCAAAAAGATTATAGATGTATATAATTCAAGATTTATAATCTTATTATCTTCACAATATTATTAAAATATGCGTGCTTGATATAAGCTAAGTATAGAAGTGTGCTGGCTTAGTTGGATTTATCTCTCTTTCGTTGTATATAATGCGTAGATATTTTATATTGTGTGTATTGTAGAGGTATACATATACATGTGATTCCGTAACACATACTTTAACCAACATTATAGGTTTGAGATGATGATATGAGTTGAGATCACTTCTCAAATCTCTTAATAAAGATTTAGCTTAGTTTTAAAAATTTTGTATAATATGATGAAATGATTATACATGCTTAGATAAGCTTTTCGAGCATAAAAAAAATTCCTATGAATTCCATTGAATGATAGAAAGAATTGACTATGAAAATATCTTCTTAAGTTTAGGTGTTTGATAATTGGCTAAAAGACTCTTAAAATCCAAATTTTTTCAAGTTTTGATAAAATTGGTTAATCCTTTTAATTTTGAAAAAATTAGCTAAAATTAACAAAATTTTGACAAAATTAGTTGATCCTTTTAATTTTAGTAAAATTAGCCAAAACTAATAAATTTTGGTAAATCTAACCAAATTCAAAATGATCAAAATAGGATGATATATCACATGATGTGACAAACTAACTGACATGAATTTTTATACAAAAATTTAGTAAAATCAGTTAAAATTAGTTACTAACCTCAGTTAACATTATTTCAACTTAATATTTTAAAATTGATTAAAATAAAATGATATATCACGTGACGTGACAAACCAACTAACATGAATTTTTACAAAATAAAAATTGGTAAAATTAGTTAACATTAATTACTAACATCAGTTAACATTATTTTAACTTAATATTTTAAAATTGATCAAGATAAAATGATCACATGAAATGACAAACCAACTTACATGAATTTTTATAAAAAAAATTAATACAATCAATTAACATTAGTTACTAACATCAATTAACATTATTAACTTAATATTTTAGCGTGGTGTATCATTCTATTTTAATTAATTTGAATTTGGCTAGATTTGCCAAAAGTTTATTAGTTTTAGTTAATTTTGCTAAAATTAAAAGAGTTGGACAATTTTATCAAAATTTTATCAATTTTGGCTAATTTTGTCAAAATTAAAAAGACTGACCAATTTTGTCAAAACTTAAAAAGGTTTGGATTTTAAGAGTTATTTGGCCTTGATAAATTTAATACTTACTTAATGCCTAGTAACTAGAGGTGGTAAATGGATCAAGTCCTGTCATTTCAAGTTGAGTAGTTTTTGAGTTTGATTATTTTTAGATTGAAGTGCTTTTAGGTCGGTCGGATTTGAGTGATTCACATTTGGAGAGGATTTGGATCACCCATCATATTTGTATACCAAACAAATTTCGAGTTGAGTTCGGATTAAAGTTCATGTTTATTCTAAAAAATGATATTTCTAATCAAGTCTGTTCATTTATTATTCAACCTCTTAAATATCTATTTAATTTTTTTATAATTTATGTAATATTTTCTCATAATTTATTAAGAGAAAAATAACAATTTTCTTTTAAAAGGTATTATTACTCAAATAGATTTTATATAAAATAAAATTTTATTGAAATATTTTACTTTTGTTTAAATTCTTAATAAATTAAATATAATTTATTTTTTAAATAAATGACTATATATAAAGAAAATAAATAATTGAATTAAGTAAATATAGAATTGTATTCAAGTTATATATCATAATCTAAACTAATTTATAAATAAACATATAGTATCTAACAATAACAAACCATTCATTATAAAAAAATTTTTTTGTATATTATGATTATAATTTTTTGTGATAAAATTAATTTTATCTTATTATGTGATTTTATCATTACAAAAATCAAATTTGTCATAACTATTATAAAAAATAAGTAAATTTATGATAGTTTTTTTAGGTACTAAATCATTTAAGAAATTATGGAAAAATTTTGGCTTAATGATAAAAAAATCCAAACTTTTATGTAAATTTTCAATTATGTTAAAAGCTTTTAATTAAGTCCAGTACACCCTAATTTGACGAGTAGCTTTAATTGCACCCCAATTCAAAATCAAAATTTAGTAAAATACATATTTAAACTTAATTAACCTTTATACGTTTTCAATTTGTTTAATCAAACTCAAAATTATGTTTAAAACTAATTAATATAATACTTTTTGTTTTTATTCAATTTAATCTTGTTTTTACTTAATTAAATTTACCAATTTTTATTCAATTTAATCATACTTTTACTTAATTAAGTTTACTATGTACTTCTATATAATGAATTTTAAATTTGTATTTAAAATTAAAATTTATAATTTAAAAATTTCTCAATCTGCCATTTTCAAAAAAAAGTTCCTCTCAATC
Source organism: Omphalea diandra (assembly GCA_949677035.1). Classification (NCBI taxonomy): domain Eukaryota; kingdom Viridiplantae; phylum Streptophyta; class Magnoliopsida; order Malpighiales; family Euphorbiaceae; genus Omphalea; species Omphalea diandra. The sequence continues at coordinate 22,585 of CATIWR010215056.1, forward strand.
TCACTAAAAAAATTACTTTTTACCTTTAAATAACAAATTATTTAAATCATTTAAAATAAAAAAATTCTAAGACATATTTAAAAATTAATTACATGAGTTTAATTAAAATGATATTCTTATTTTTTATTCAATTTAATCTCATTTTTTCTTAATTAAATTTATCATATATTCTATATGATATTATTTAATTTTATATTTAAATTTTAAAAATTAAAAATTTATAATATATAATTTATAAAATCTCTCAATCTACGTTTAAAAATTAATTTTTATATTTTAAGTAATAAATTAATGAAACCATTTAAAACAAAAACTTCTAAAAAATATTTAAAAATTAATTACACGTGCTTAATTAAGATGATACTTTTATTTTATATTAAATTTGATTTCTTTTTTAATTAAATTTATTATATACCTTTATATGAAGAATTTTAACTTTATATTTTAATATATAAATTTTAAAATTTAAATTTATAATTCATAAATCTCTCAATCTTTCATTAAAAAAAAAAAAAAATTCTCTCAATCTCTCTTTAAAAAATTAATAGTTATACTTTAAATAATATATTGTCCAAACCATCAAGAAATGTTTAAAAAAATCAATTATATAAGATTAATTAAGATGATATTTTTATTTTTTATTCAATTTAATGTCATTTTTGCTTTTATTAAGATAATACTTTTATTTTGTATTCAATTTAATATCATTTTTGCTTAATTAAATTTATTATATATTTTGTTTGATAATTTTATATTTAAATTTAAAAGCTTAAAATTTTTAAAATTTAAATTTATAATTTGTAGATCTCACAGTCTCTCATTTTAAAAAAAAATCTTTCAATCTCTTCTTAAAAACTTAATTTGTATATTTGAAATAATAAATTATTTAAACTATTTAAAATAAAACTTCTAAGAAATATTTAAAAAATCAATTCTATGATATGAACCTGAAACCTGAATATTATCAAAAAATTTATTCTTGAAATAAAAATTAAGGATTTATTAGTTTATTATTTAGTATGTAAAAAAATATTTTATAATTTAAAACTTGAAATTGATATAAAATTAATGATTTATCAACTAAAATAAAAATAAATCCAAAATATTTTTATGAAAAATTATTTAAATTGAGTAAAAAATAAAAATATTACCTTAATAAGGATTAAACTTAATTTTGGATTTGATTGAATAATAAAAAAATACAAGGATTAATTGAGTTTAAATATACTCTTTACTAAAGATTGATTTTAACTTTGGGTACAATTAAAACCAATTCATCAAATTAGAATATGATTGATTGAAATTAGAAGATTTGAGTGACAATGTTTGAGTTTTTTGAGCCATCAAGTCCAAAAATTTTTAACTCAAAATTTTTTTTTGATAATAAATGAGAATACAAGGTAAATTATAATATAAACTCTTTCCTCATAATATTTTGTCACAATAATTTAGTGCTAAATTTCTAGTGTCCAACAAATTATATATAAGAAAAAGTAATATTGTCACCATATAATATTTTTAACATTGTATTAAATCATTTAATAATAATTTTAATAACTTAAAATTATCATTTAGACATATAAAAAGCACAGTACAATTAATAAACTTATTAAATACAAAATATCACTATATTTTATATAAAAAATTGAAGTTGAAATTAAATTTAAATTAAATTAAATAATTTGATTGTTTAAAAACTAAATTTCTTAAAGGAACAAGCAAGAAGAGAGAAATCCTAACCACCATGGCTACTGTCAATGACTTTGACATCGACAATAGTCAACTTCATTTCTTTACTTTATATCCCGTTTTTGTAATTTTTTTAGTCATCATAAATAATCAAATCATATTTTTGTATTATTTGTATGATTTGATCATTATTTATAGATTTTGATAGTAAAATTTTTTATGTTTTTTTAGTAATGAATTTGGGAAAACAAACGACAAATAAAAAATGTATAAAAGAAGACTTCATAACTACTAAAGTTCATTTTTCGAAGATAAATTAAAGTCTTCCAACAATGAAGATAAAGTTATTTGGTTGAGGATATCCGTTTAGGATTTTATGTTAGATTTCTTTTTCTTTGTTGTTCGTTAATTTTGTTGATAAAATATTATGTCTTTTATCTTCTCTCCCTTTGTAGGAGTTTGTCGTCTTCTTTTATGAGAGTTTATTTGTCTTTCGTTATGGGTGTTAAGCAGAACTTGAATTTGTTATTCGAAAAAACGGACTAATTTAACAACTCGTCAAATGACAATGATATTGATTTATGGCTCAATATAGCTACCGAGTAGAATATATTTTTTGTCGATGTGTCAATTACAGTCGTCAATGTGTTGTATACAACTGTTCCGTCAACACGATCAATAAAGTTCAAAGAAAAAATTTATCTTTATGACAAAATTTATATGTATTTTTTGAACATAGTCAAATTTACTTGTATATTACAAGTTTACTTATTAATCTTTATTTATAAAAACTTTTTTATTTCAAAAAATTCTTTATTTTTTTGCTTTAATTATTCTACTTTATATGTATTTAATAATAAAATTTATATTTTTATATTATCATCGGGTTAATTGGGTTAGGTCACAAGTTGACCTATTTTTACCAATTTTAACTCGATCCACTAGGTTGATCCGGACCTTAACCAAAAATTTTTTGAGTCATTTTTTAGTTTGAATCATTTTGGGTTTGTTCAGATTTAAGTCAAATTTAAATTAACTTATTCAGATTGAATTTTTGAGTCGGTTCAAAAATTGCGAACTCTACCATCACCATATCACGCGTTCAACCCCTCTAAATATCGACAATAGTTTTTAGATTAACGAAATTTAAAGTTGTGTTGTAACTAACTAGCAAGAAAAGTTTCGTATATATATTTATTAGCGCCAAAGGATGGAGGACAACAGCTGCAAGATGGCAAAGTCTGGTAGTCCGCGTAATAATGGATGGACCCTATTTAAGCTGACTTTAATTTAGCTTCTTTTTACCCCCCTTTAGGCGTTTCTTAATGAAATCACTGGCAAAAGTTAGAGCTGGCAAATGGCGGAATCAAGTTGAATCAGTTCAGTTTTAGAATTTTTTGATCTTGCTAAATCAAGTTAAATTAAATTCAGATAACTTTTTTTTCAAACAAAATCAATTTGGATCCAAAATTATAATTTTTACTAAATATTACCATATCCAATTGAATTATACTCCTAGTTCTAGCTTACACTAACATAATTTACATAAAATTTTTTTAAAAGAAAAAGTTGCATTACTGAAACTAAATAAGATAATCCAGTTAAAAAAAAGATAGTTCAATATATGACATACATTAAGGTTACACATAGGACTGGAAATGAATCAATCAGAGCTTTTGATAATTTAAATTTGATTCATCTAAATGAACTTAATATTTAAGTTTAAATTTTGTTCATTTATTAAACAAGTTAAGTCAAACCAAACAATACTATATTCATATATAATTCATGAGTTTAATTAATACTAAATATTTCTTGAGAATGTTAAATTAAAACTGAAATATTTCATAAAGTTACTTAAGTTATAATATTTATTTTTCATATTTTAATATATTAAGTAATATTTATGTTTAATCATTTATATAATAAAATAAAAAAATTTAAACATTATATTATAGGTATATATCATAAAAATTAAAAAATATTAGCAATCGAGATTAAATAAGTTGTTCACTAGTTAAAACATACTAAATAAGCTCATATTCAAATTTAGTTAGTTTATTAAATGTGCTTTAAAGTTAAATTCAAAATTATTTATTCACCAACAAATATAATCAAATTGAGTTAAACTATTCACGAATTGTTTGATTCATTTGCAGCTCTAATTATACATAATTTTCCTATTTAAACAGAGCAGGGATTGGTTAACCTAGACTAAATATTTTTAATACATCAAAAAATATTTAAAAAAGACAAAAACTGGCAGAGCTTGAGCTCCTTACCTTATCAACTACAAAATAAACACTATTACTGAGCTATTAGTAGAACGGCGATGATAAGCAACTATATTTATATGTGTACAAGGATTCTTGATGGATTTAGCCAATACAAACAACAATAGAAAAAAAATATATGAAAAAAGAAATTCAGTTAACAGAATTGTGACTCCGTTTGCTGGGGCAGGAAGCCGGCGAAGGACCCTTAGGAAGGAGATTAAGTAACAATGGCCTATACTTGCCAACCACTTGTTCCTCATCTTTTGGGATGTCGTCGTTCTGTACGGGGAAAGACATAACGTCTTGTCGTGCTGGTCGCACAGTTGGAACCTCGTTTAAGTAATGACCATCATAATAGTCTAGTAAAAGCCTGGCGTAGGAAGCTTGAGAATTGATAATGACGAGCAAAACAAATGTTATCACTATCACACCACCAATTTTGTATGACGCTGCCATTTTCCAAGAATAACAGGACCCAATGCAATTGAGATGATTATAGGAGAGGAGGAAGAGTTAATGATGGTGATGAATACCGGAGAAGATAAAATTCTTTACATAATATACCTCTCAATAGGAGAGGAAATGAAAGTCAAAAACTGAAGGTTCTTGGTGGGAACAGGTGTGTCTCTCTGCGCATGGGTCTTTCACTTTATAATCCTGTAATATTTAATGCGGTTGTTATGTTAACAAAAGCGAAAATTGTCTGCTACGTTTCCGTGTCGGTGCATTACCATTAAAAGCCCTTACAAATGAGACATTATCTGTCAAGTGTGCGATAAGAAATGCATTTCAGAACCTGCATCAATATTATAAAGGAAAGAAATCTTTGCTGCAATTCTAGATTCTACATCAGTACAAGTTCTATTGTAGTTTTTTTTTTTTATCAATTACAATTATTAGTTTGTTAGCTGAGAGAGTCTGACATGGACGTTAAAGAATTTGTGTTGATAATGTAAAAATTTATTTAGAATCTAATTCTTGAATTTAGAATATTAATTAATAATTAAACGAAAATGAATTTTATATCTATTTACGCATTAGAACTAAAATTGTTTTGAGTCATCATTATAATCACTTAAATGAAATGCCAAAAAAATATATCAGAATAACGAAAACGAAAGTTAGGTTTTCATCTATGTAACATTCTCTTAAAATGACTACCAATGAATGTAGTAATTAGGGATAAGATTTTTAAAGTAAGAGAAAGAACTTAACTTATTTATAATGAATTTAACATGACCCACTCATCACAGGTTCATGTTAAATTATATTTACATATGACCGTCTTCTATATCGATCAACTAAAGGTGTCATAAGTCCATAATTCATTTTATCATAATTTAATTGAATATATTCACTAATCAATAAACTATATTAATCAAATCGTTTTATAAAAAATTAAAACAAATCAATAATTAATATTAGCCTATATAAAAAATTCTAACAGAAAAACGTCGCGGTAGTGTGTGATAGACTAAGTTTTGAGTCTCTCCCCTTAAAACTATAGGCCTTGACCATCAGACCACAGGGCTCAATGATAGTTATTGTAATTAATTGACAGTAGATTTGTAACTTTTTTTTTTTTTCCCATCTTGCGATATTAAATTTATACATGGTTAACCTCACAATAGAGTTTATCTACATTTTCTTATAAATTTGAGTGGATTTAGACCAATGTAAGAACGGAACTGTGATTATTATATTGAAAAGGCAAAAATAAACTATTA
>CATIWR010215073.1:0-27016 GCA_949677035.1 Omphalea diandra
AAAACTTTTGAAAGCATCAAATGAATCATTCTTATGAGCTAGAAAAGATACCCATGTGAACCTATAGTAGTCATCTATAAGGACTAGTACATAATGTTTTCCACCTAAGCTAGCACTTCTAGTAGGTCCTATTAAGTCCATATGGATAAGTTGAAGTGGTCTAGATGTACTTACAATATTTTTGGCTTTGTGAGAGGCATGGTGTTGCTTTCCCATTTGGCATGGACCACATGTCTTGTCCTTGGAAAATTTTAGCTTGAGAAGCCCTTCCACTAACTTTCCTTTGGATAGGCTTTGAAGAATATCCATGCTTGCATGTCCAAGCTTGTTATGTAACATCCCTATCTCTATTCATTGGCATTATCACATGAATATATTCATTGCACAAATGATATGAAATCACATATGAGCATATGCACTGTATCAAATGATATGAAATCTCACATGAACATATGCACAGGATAAATAATCATTTAGACATATGAATTGTAAAAACACGACAATGACAATTGCACTGTTGCATTTGGGATACTTGAACATATATGCAGTGTTTGCATAGTTATATGACAAATTATTTCATGTTGTGTGCTTATTATATCATCATAAATAATGGTGTTTTAAATCTTAATTAAAAGTATAAGGAGCATCTAGGAATTAGAAGATGGATGGAAGTGCTTAAGGAGTGAAGAAGAGGGACTAAAAGAGGAAAAATGACCTTCCAACCAATAGAAATGAAACACCATGATTTTATATTATTATAATAAGTTTATATCTGCTAATTAGGGTCAAAATTAAGGGGTAAATGGGTTATACCAGAAATAAAGAGAGAGCTAAGGAAGAAGAAGAAGAAGAAGAAGAAGAAGAAGAAGAAGAAGAAGAAGAAGAAGAAGAAGAGAGGAAGAAGTGTGGGCTGCCTAAGGTTTTCCAATTCTAGGACAATAGGTAAGTAATTTATCTTCTTCTCAACTAAAATTAACCTCTCATGATATGTTAATCATGCATGGTTAGTGAGAATTATGGAGTAATTGAGGTAGATCTCTTGGATGGAAGTTGTAATCCAAGAGAACAAGAGCTGATTCTGTTGGATTTTACTGTTAGAGCAGAATTTTGTACCCACGATTTCATAACCCTAGAAGAGGAATTGGGGAAAGTGAAAAACATGAAAATTGTAGCCTTATTTCTCATAAATGCATATGAAATAGTTTTACTTGATTCTGTGTATGTGAGGAGATATGACTACTTTAGTAGGACTGGGTCAAATCTGAACCGAGATGATCTCAGTCTTCTATTTTTTTATATTTTGATGGCCTTATGTTCTGATTTTGACAAAGTGAAAAACATGAAACTTGTAGGGTTATATTCCCTGTAAATACCTATTAAGCAGTTTTGATTAATTTACTGTGTGGAAAGAGATATGGCTCATTGATTGGGACTGACTCTGTACCCGAATGACACACCACCTTTCTTTTAATTCAGTTTTCCAAGAATTTGATGACCATAGACTCAAAATTTTATGATGGTCCACACTTAAAAGTTGCATATTTACGTCTGATCTACATACCTGTGAAATATTGTTTCCAAATCCAGCAGGGTTACTGAGATATTGCCCCTTTATCATGACTAGTTGTCAACATGTTATGAATCTACTTGCCCCAAGATTGGTCTTTTTTTTTGGTGACCTTATAGACTAAATTGGATAATGAGTAAAAGATGAAAAATGTTCATTTATATGTTTTGTAACTGATGGTACAATATTATTACAATTGAACTAGTACAACTTGAGATATGCTTAAGAATGTAAGACCTACTCAGACTGAGATAACATTGCAATAGGGCAGAACTTAAAATTCACCACATTTTATGTGTAGCTGATATGAGTATGAAATTTGAATATGTTGTCCCATTATATGTCTAGTTTGTTTGAAAAAAAGAATCAAGCCATTTGGATAAGTATATCAGGAGTTATTACTATGAGAGCGTAGCAAGCTCAGGCTGCCCTATTAGGAATATATGCATAAACATAGGTCCACTTGCATGGATCATGCACCAGCCATTCATAATCATTTTGACATACTTGTAACCATGTATGTATCAAATTCTAGGGTCTCAATACTTTAAAGAAGCCCTACCATAAAGGTTGGTCACATCAAAAGGTGAGTAAAAACCATAATTGGATTCAATGGTGTATGTGATAATTGTATGATATGATTATGTTCTATTACATGTATATATGATTGAATTGTTACATGTTACATGAAAATATAAGTGAGAATGATTGAATTGTTACATGTTACATGGGAATAATATGATTATGTTCTATTACATGTATATATGATTGAATTGTTACATGTTACATGAAAATATAGGCCAAGTGAGAATTAAATGCTCTTAACGATTACTTAGCATATCATTTGTGAATAAGCACTTGCATATGGAACTAACAGGGGCATTGTGACCGACTTGTCAAACACTTGCAAAGTACATAAAGATGGACCAATAGGTCCCAAATCATATGTTACATGAATCACATGAATATCCCAGGAGCATTGTTTGCCTTGCTCGGTCAAGACAAAAACAAAGCTATTGCATTTGCACTTGCAAAGTCAATTGTTATACATGCAATGCATCTTGATGATATTTGATTATGGATTATGCCATGAGGATTTGATTATTGTTTTTATTCACTGAGTCGCAACTTATCAAATCATAATTATTTTTCAGATACTGAAGCATAGACTTTGGACATTTTGGTTTATAAAGTCTTGCATAAAGACACATGGAACACAAGTCGTTGGCTGAATTCCAACTCTCTCTCCTTCCGTCTTGTACATACATTTGATAGGAACTAGCCATTGTCACTTGTCCTAACATTAGTTAACACATGTGTACATTAAATACATATGGGATTATATAGGTATGATGAATAAACCTTAATATGTATGCATTTCTGAACATGAAATACCATGATTTGCAACTGAAGACGATAGTTACAGTTAGTGGTATCAGAGGATTCAAGCACACGTGAGGTAGACATGCAAATCCCGGTATGTATGACATTGCGAGGCCGACAGGTAAATCCCGGATGTTGAGCGCTCTGATATGTACCAGATGTAGCCACGTTGTGACGTTGCAATTTGTGGTGTCAAAGTTGATTTACAAATGAGAACAATGGATGTCACAATTATTGGTTTGACAAATGAATTTAGATGTTATAGTTTTGGTATCAGAGAGGGCTCAAGCATACGCAAGGCAGTCGTGCAAATCCTGATGTGTATGACATCGCGGGGCCGATGGGCAAATCCCGGATGTTGAGTGCTCTGATAGGTATCGATTGTTGCATTACATATTGTGCTAGATAAAAAATGCTAACATTTAGTGGTATCAGAGCAAATATGAATACGGTCGTAACATTTAGTGGTATCAGAGCCATATGATTTCTGTAAATATGAATACGATCATCACAATAGATGTCATAGTTATTGGTTTGACAAATGAATTTAGATGTTACAGTTTTGGTATCAAAGAGGGCTTAAGCATACGCGGGGCAAATGTGCAAATCTCGGTGTGTATGACATCGCGAGGCCGACGGGCAAATCCCGGATGTTGAGTGCTCTGATAGGTACTGATTGTGGTAGAAAAAAAATAGTATAAGAGCAACATGATTTGTAAACACAATTGGTGATTACAGTTATTGGTATCAAAGCAAATATGAATACGGATGTCACAGTTTAGCGGTATCAGAGCTAATATGAATACAGTCGTTGCATCTTTAGCCAACTTGCCCTTATTATATTCCTTCATTCTAAACAAATCATCATAAATAACAGTGGATGGGGTGTCTCTATGTGCACTTTCCCTTTGTTAGTTATACTAGCAAGTGCATCATTCTTCTTCAAAATCTCATTAGGGAACTTATTGACCTTCTCAATAATCTATTGTTATGTTCATGTAAGTGCATGTGCAAGTTATAGTATAAAAAAAAGTTGTCATATCCACATGGACTAGGTTATCAAGTACTATTGGTCTAATTACTATGATTTTCTAAAGTTTGCTATGATATTGGTAAGAAGCTAATAAAAAAATAAAAAACTAAAAATAACAAATAAATTGTAATAACAATTATAATAAAGACTTAGGACTGAGATATCCCTTATAATGGATGCAAATCAATCAATGAATTATATGTTTTATTTCATGAATGGATGATGTCAAATGAGGCTATCTTAAAAATTCTTAATCTTTTTCTCAAAGTGAATCAGATGATGCTAATATGGAACAAGACCTATTCACATGGCAAGTTTACACATTAACATATCAAGCTTGTGATTAACGTTGAATCCATTTAGCTATGTGTATATATATACACTATAATAAACTGAGTTTAATGGTTAGTAATCCAATGTCAAACTTCAGCTTTTGTTGCTTCATTCAGCATCTAAAATCATATAAACAGTGGTCAAGTATTCATAAGCATTGAGCACATAACCATTGAATCAAATCAAGTTCTATTCATTCATAAAAATAAAGTCAAATCATAGATCACACTATTGTTAGTTCAAACTCAAACCTAAGAAAGGAGTTTAGCCTCTCATCATATTAGAAATCAACAATACATGAAAAATATGAAAAAAAAATTCATAAAACACATATTATAAACAAGAAAAATGGTAAAGAATTTGTGTCATTTGATTCTTCAATCCTTCATTGTTAAAATCTGAATCCTTGTGTTCCTTTTCATCAAAAGATGTTTATATGTTGTTTTTCTTCTTATTTTTAACTCCCTAGGGTGGCTAAAAAACTTCTAAAAAGATCCCCCATAAAAAAACCTTCAGTTTCCTTTATATAGGGCATTAAATTAAGTGAATTTAGACTTAAAAATTACTTTGTGAATTGTCAGTGTCACAACCTGTAACAACATATGTTAGGTGTGAGCATTAAACTCTGGGCCTCAAGATGCCAACTCGATGATGAAAACTATTAGTGTTATTTCCTAAGATATAAGGAGAATTGCAAAAGAAAGGATAATAAAGGCCTTGATAAATCCTTGGATCAAAACTCAAATTAAGTCTAAGCTCACCAAGACTAAAAGCCTAAACCTACCAGCCATGGTTTAAATAGTTGTACAACCATCTACTTTGTTGTACAACCAAGTAACCAACCTTAGCTTATAAAACATTCTAAAATCTCACCCCTATAAAGCCTCAGGCTGTATAAAAAATATGATGGGTTATATAGCCAACCTCTTGGCTATGCAGACCACTTGGAAACTCTAATTTGAAAATCTTTGTGGTCATTATCTATTATAGGTCGTGAATGAGGTGTAACCAGTGTCATTCCAACTCTGGTACATCCCTATCCCTCTATAAATACCTACAATTAAAGAGAGAGAAAGAGAGAGTACACTATACTCAAATACCCTTGACACATAAAAATCAAACCCTAACCCATTCACTAAAGAATTCAAGGTAGAACCAAGGTATTGTCACTCATCTCTAAGCATTCCCTTTGTATTTTTTAAGGATAATCTCATAACTAAGTGTTTATGAGGGCAAGAATAACATTCATAAACATCCAAGTGTCCCTCTCCCTTTCTTCTTCCTCTTCTTTTCTTTTCTTCTTTTCTTTTTTTGAAAAACTAGTCTAGGTGGGCTATAAAAACCTTTCATGGTCTGTACAACCCACTTTAACTAAGATCATTTTTGTAAAAATGTTCTTCTTCTCTATTCGAGCTATTTCCTTTTTTATGGTTCTTTGGGGTACTTGGGGAGCTCAAATGGTAAAACATAAGGTAGATTTCATGGCCTATAACCCTTATTCTTTTAAATATTGAGCTCAGATCAAAGTTTTGGCCTTGTTCTCTTAAGTTTTATGTTTGTAATTTTATTTCCTTTATGCATCATTCTTTTATTTTACCTTGAGCATTCTATTTTAAAGGTTTTGGCAATGATTGAGTAAGGGAATATAACCCCTAAGACCTCATGAGCTCATAATTCCTTATGGTATGTAGTTCAAGTGTTCATCACATTTCGTTTCACCAAAAGAAGGAGTTACAAGCTTTTTAGCATGTACACTTCTTCTCTATTTGTTTCGATGCTCATATGATGTGATTAGGGAGAAAGAATAGTTATTGAGGATCCCATAATGTCATGCTTCATGCTTATCATCCTATGCATCTTTAGCCTTATAATTATTTTCTGTGCTTAGCATTTTAACTTCCAAAATGGTTAGTGGTGTTCACGAATGCTAAGCTATTTAAAAGCAATATGAAGAACAGTTTAGTGACCCTGGGATACCACTTATTCAAACTATGTTGTAAGCCATGAATGTCCTCTAATATGTACTTACATTTCATGTGTGAAGTGTTATATGCCATGATTCATATGTTTATGTTATATTTATTAATATTTGTTATCATTATTTCTTTTATGTGATTTATGTGATATTGGGATGTTATTAATCTTTGACTCAAACTTTGTTTAGTTTCCCTTGACTTGGAGGTGTTGGTGAGATCTCTTCCCTAGTTTCCTTTGGTGTTTTTGTTACCATTATTTATATGATGATTACTAACATGTGTTTCCCTTATGCAGGTGGTGGAGGAGGACATCATAAGTTCCCCTATGCATGATTGTGATTGATTAGTATGCATGACTCTCCATGTGATGTTGTATGCCCCTATCCTCTTTAATGTGATTATGATGCCTTAATGATGACATGCTTAATTAGATGCATTAGAAACATATTTAGGGGCATTAAACAGACTAATTAATAACAAGACAAAGATTATAAAAGTGAATCAAAGATGCCTAAAGGCTAGATCCCAATATCCAGGTGGTTTGGGATTGCCTTCCCCAAGTCATTCTTAAATTTCAAACTTGATCTCTGATGGAGTGAAGATAAATTAGGCCTTCTAAATGACTTAGGTATGTTTAGATTTTTCCCTCACTAATATTCTTATCCTAACCAAAGTGGGGTGGTGACTCGACTTCCCATAAAGGATGATACAAATGTATTGTCTTGTCATGGTCTAATATTTACCACCAAAATTTGAAAAAGGCTTTAATTTTGCATGAGGCCCAAAGGATCCCTCATTAATCCAAATGCGTGCCACTTCCTTAGGGTTGAACCAACGTATGTCCTCGTCTTTTTGATCTCCCGTTGATTGATAAAAAGGTAGAGCCGCAAGCAAGATTTTACTCATTCTAGTGCAACCCTTAAATTGCATGATGCTTACATTAGACATAATCGTGGGCGCAATAGAAGGCTTCAACTCTTTTGATGGTCAAATTTTAATTTAGTCAAAATCAGCTCTGAATGCATCCAAACACCCAAAAATCTTTATATAACATTCAAAAATAGGGAATAACATGAACTAATATTAAAATAATTCAAATTAAATATAGGAAAATAATAAATTAAGCAAAAAATCTAATGAAATGCTATGAATAAGTTGAGTTCATCAAACTCCCCCACACTTAAGCACTGCTTGTTCCTCTAGTAACAAAGAACCAAACAAACAAAATCCTTTGCAACTTTTAGAAAGTATATAACATCACTTTGCTTGCAACGGTAATCATTTAAATACTACATTAGACATACTAATGAAAGACTTACTTAAAACAAATGAACTTGAGTTACTTAGCTACTTTGAATAGGAAACTCATTTATTCAAGGAAAGTTAGAAATAATAAGGTGATACTTTACATACATATCTCAATAATCATTCTAATTAGATTATTAGTAAACATAATCACATTATAAAATATGTTGAATCACCATTGTCTTTACTAATTAATAATGAGAAGATAAGCTTTAAGTACAAGAGATTATTAGGTTCGTTCTACATTAAGCATATAATCTTTCACTTTCATTTTCACTTTTTCTTTCAATCTTTCACTTTCATTTTCACTTTTTGTTTCTTTCTTCTCTTTTTCTTTTCCAAATAGTTAGTATGCCTTTTTATGCAAATGCAAACATGCATAATGAATGCACCTAGTTACTCAACATACAACTTCATTTGAAATGCTTTGCATCTTCATGCTTTTAGTTTGTCATTTTATGCAAAAATTGACATTGGTTATGAAGATCCTCGATTACAAAGCATCCAAAAAATAGTAGAGTAAATATTATGTTATTTTACTTTTGATTACTCTTAAATCATATCTTATAAACACTACATCATCAATATTAATTGACAAAACAAAATAACACTCTTCTTTCAATTAAGCTCTTGCAATTACATATATCCATAACTAGTTAAATTACTTGCTTTAATATACATGTAAAGTATCATCCTATTGAATTTCAAACTATCCTAAATTCATAAGTTACACTTTACAACATCACAACTAACTCCAAATTCATTTATCTCATTTACATCCAAAAAGTGGCATCATCTAGTATAATTACTTATAGTGATCACTAAATAAAGCAAAACAAATCCATATATCTTTACAAAAATCACAAAAAATTATGGTCTATTTAGCCTTGTACATAGGCCGCATAATTCTTTATAAGCAATACAAAATATTTTGTCTAATTTAGAACATGCCAATGATAACACTAATACACCCCTTATACTTATTCATGGTATTATCCTCAATGACATAGAGAGGCAAGATAAAATATGAAGGGATGAAAGGAATACTCCATTTTCGCGTATTGTGAAACGTAATTAGATGCCAAGAATAGAACTTTAAGACTTTAAGGAATTGATGGGCTAATCGTTAAGCTCACTCTTCCTTTCTTATCTACTACATAAGAAAGTAAAAATAAAGATTAAATGTAGAATTTCAATTGAAAAATAAAGAAAACACTAAAAAATGAAATGAAAACTAAAAAAAAAGCTAAATAAAAAAAACTTGGGTTTTCTCATAAAGGCGCTAGTTTATGGTAATTAGCTTAACCCTCTGCCTTCACTTGACTGTAGTGATTAAAGAGAGATAAATGCTCTAACGTCAACAAAATCTCTAATGATGTAAGGCTTGAGTCTATGACCATTAACTTTGAATGTGTCCCTTTTTTATTTGTTATCTTTATTGCTCCATAGGGAAAGTTCTCAACAACTCGAAAAAGGCTCGATCATTTTGGTTTCAATTTTCTTAAAAATCATTTAAAGCAAGAATTCAACAACAACACCAATTTTCCCTCTTTAAACTCTTTTCACATTAAATATTTTTCATGTCATCTTTTAGCTCTCTCTTTATACAACTTAACATTGTCATATGCATTCAACCTTAGCTCTTTTGATTCATCATGATATAAAAGCCTTTTTTTTTTTTTCTAGCTTGCTTCAAATTAACATTTAAGGCTTTAATTGCCCAAAATGCTTTGTGCTCTAGTTCAATTGGAAAATAACATGATTTACCAAACATAACCTAAATGGTGACATGCCCAATAGAGTTTTGTAGTTGTTTGATATGCCTAAAGTACACCATCTAGCTTAGATGACCAGTTTTGCCTTAAATGATTGACAATATTCTCTAGGATTAGCTTGAGTTGCCTATTACTAACCTCAACCTAGCCACTTGTCTAAGGGTGATAGGGAGTCATAATCTTGTGAGGCACACCATATTTTCACAAAAGGTTATTAAATTCGTGATTACAGATGTAGGAATCACCATTACTGACTATGGCCCTTGAACTGCCATGTTTTATGAAAATATGCTTCTTCATAAACTTTATTACCACCCTGACATCATTGTTGTGGTAAGACTCCACTTTCACCCATTTGCTAACATAATCAATTGCAACAAGTATGTACCTACTTATATTAGAATGTGAAAAGGGTCCATAAAGTCAATCCCCTGTACATCAAAAAAGTTCAACCTCTAGAATCCCATGTTGGGGCATTTCATTCCTTTTTGAGATGTTTCCTATCTGCTGACATCTGTCACAACTAAGTATAAAGATTCAAACATCATGAAAGAAGGTTGGCTAATAGAAACACATTAGAGGACATGTGTAGCTATCATAGAACAACAAAAATGAACCTCCTACTTTCATGGTATGGCAATACCTCAAAACATCATCCATTTCATCTCGAGGCAAGCATCTTCGAACCAATCTATCAATGCATCTTTTACATAGCAAAGGTTCTTCTCACTAGTAGTTTCTGATGTCATGCAAGAACTTTTTCTTTTTTTTTTTGATAGCTTGAGCTTGGAGGAAAGACATTACATACTAAGTTATTGATAATGTTGGCATACCATGGAATGTATGATTGAGAAACTGCCACCGAATGATCAACTGGAAAAGAATCATCTATTGAAAAACTCTTATATTGTTCATTCTCCATATTCCTCTCAAGCATAGAGAGATGATCAACGACCACATTTTCAGTGTCTTTTTATCTCGAATCTTTATATTAAATTCTTATAATAGTGGCATCCACTAGATAAGTCAAAGCTTAGCATCCTTTTTAGAGAGAAGGTATTTCAAAGTACCATGATCAGTATAGACAATGACTTTAACACCAACTAGATAAGCTTGAGACATATTAATTATGAACACTATGGCTAACAACTCCTTTTAGTGGTGGTGAAGTTCACTTATGCTTCATCAAGGATCGTGCTAACTTAATAGATGGCATAAGGCTTTTATCTTTTCATTGTCCCAAAATTGCACAAATCACAAAGTCATTTGCATCATATATGATCATAAATGGCTAGCTTCAATCTGATGGTTACATGATGGGTGCCAAAATCAATGCCTTCTTAATCCTACGAAAAGCATAAAGACAAGATTAATCAAAATTAAATACATCTTTGGTAAGAAACTTGCACAAAGGCTTAGCTATCTTAGAGAAATCCTTAATAAATTATCGATAAAACTTGGTGTGGCTAAGAAAATTTCGAATTCCTCTAACAAATGTTAGTGGTAGTAATTGTTTAGTTACTTCAACCTTAACACTATCAACTTCAATACCACAATTAGAAACCAAATGACCATGTGTGATGCACTTATTAACCACAAAGTGACATTTTTACTAGTTAAGAACTAGATTGACCTCCTCACATGAATTAAAAATTTTAGCTAAGTTATTCAAGCAATGTTCAATGTAGTGCCACAAACAAAAAATCATCTATGAAAACTTCCATTATTTCTTTAACAAAATCAAAAAAAATGGATGTCATACATCTTTGGAATGTAGCGGGGGTATTACAAACACTAAGAGAAGTCTTCCTAAATGCAAAAGTACCATAAGGAGATGTGAAGGCAGTCTTTTCTTAGTCTTTAAGATGAGTGGGAATTTGGTAAAATCTTGAGTAACCGTCTAAATAACAAAAAATATATATTTAGCTAACATTTCTAGAATCTAATAAATAAAAGGCAAATGGTAATGGTTCTTACGGGTGGCAATATTAAGTTTCCTATAGTCAATATAACATTCACTAACTTATTACCATCCTAGTAGGTAAAAATTCATTATTTTCATTCTTTACTACTGCAATTCTACCATTCTTTGGCACCTCTTGAATGGGGCTCATGCACTCACTATCAGAGATAAGGAAAATGATCCCAACATTAAGTAGCTTGATGACTTCACTATTGGACTGAGTGATGATCAGATAAACCAAGAAGGAGAGGGGTGAATTGGGTTGTAATCTAAAACAAAAAAAAAAACATAACTATAAGAGAAGCAAACATACAAAGCAAACATAAAGATTTTTATAGTGGTTCGACAACATGCCTCCTAAACTCCCCAAGTTTTCACTTAGGCCTTTCTATTCTTTTTCAGGCTCAAGAATAAAACCTTTACTTTTCTAGGCTAAGGAAGAACCTTCCTTTTTATAGGCTCAGGAATAACCTTTCCTTTTTTAGGCTCAAGAAAAGCCTACACCTTTGTATTTTTCTAGCCACAATACCAACCTTTACAACCACTAGTAAGAAAAGATCCAAGTAGTGTATATGCCTCTCAAATTAGGCAACTAATATAAATTTAATGCTCAAGAAAACATACTCTTAAAAGGAGTAACAAAAACAGACTCACTCTATCCAAATATAAAGCAACACCTTAAAAGGTTTACATAAATAGTTATAAAGAGTTGCAACATGTTCATAATGATTTCTAACCTTTTTCTCTAACCTCTCTAAACTTTAAAAATGCTCCTTATATAGCCAAGCTCCAAACTAGTTAGTGGAACAGTTGATGTTGTGTATGATAGCTTTTATGCAAAACTAGCCATTAGAGATGATAACACTTCTTGTTCTTCATCAACACCCATTAAACTTGTAACAATAACTTTTAATGCCAGTTGAATGTCTTTCAATGTCTGTTGGCTTTGACTACAATGCCTGTTGGAGAGATAATAATGTCCATTATTCATTTCTAAAAAGTTTAAACTTAATGCTCTATTTTTCAAACTTTGCACAATTGCTATCCACACTTATTGAGTAATTCGCAATGTCCGTTAAAAACTCCTTCAAAATCTGTTGAGAAGGGCTAATGCCTATTTTAGGTCTAAAAGCTTTATCTTAAGCTTAGACATTTTTCCCTCACTCGTTGTGAATCTACAATACCTGTTGCTCGCTTCGATTAACACCCGTTATGAAACTTCAACACTAGTGGTGAAATCTAGTATAACTCAAACTAGAGCACTTCTCCAATTCCCATTGCAAAGGGAGAATGCTTATTGCAAGGTCTAAAAGACTTTGACAAAAGAGTAGCATCCAATCAACGTCCATTACTCATCTTCAATAGCCATTGAATGGTCTAATGCCTGTTGGAAGATGTTAACGCCTTTTGAACTTGCATAATGTCCATTGAACTTGTTTTGGCCCTTTAACGTTAATCAGGTCTTGGGTTCACATGTTCTCTAAATGTTCTTCCTCTAGTAATCAAAATAATCTCCTATTTTACCATTTGTTGGGGACTATTAAAAACAAACACCAAAGTACAAAACATTAGAATGTCTATTGGTTTTGTTATAGTTTTATTATCATTCAAAACCATAATTTTGTTATCGTTCAAAACACATCATTAAAAGTACAGGAGTGAGTCTAATGCCTCAGAGTTACATCTTTTCTAAACATTTTTTCCCTAGCATTCACAATAATCTTTCCCTTTTTGAATGATGATAAAACCAAGATGCTTTGATACCAAAAATATAAAACTCAAACACACAAAGGATACTAAATGTTGAAACATAAAACTATAAATAAGATATCAACCAAAATACATGTTAATCAAAGTATCCATATAGGGTTTGATACCAATTCAATACAAGGTTTAATACCAATTATTGGAATATCCACATAAGGCTTGATACCGAGTATGATACTTAACAAGTCAGATAAGATACCAAATGTTGTACCATATAAGAAACCAAATGTTGGATGTCAAACATGTTGAAGATACCAAGTGTTAGGCTATGCACATACGAGATACTAAACAAAATAATCAAATCAAAGCATCCAAAACTTCTCCCCTTTTTTGTCATCATGACAAAAAGACAAACCAAAAATTATCCCTTAAAAAAATGTTCTCCTGCTTACAATCATAGAAACATCCTCTTCTTAAAATCTAGATCATGTTCCTTAAAGAAAAGTAAATAGGATGAACCAAAGATACAGAGCAAACAACAAAGGAAAACTCCCTTTATCTTTATGCTTCCTTCTAACAAATCACCTAAGATATTCAAACACAAATTCAGTTGACATAACTTAAGGTTACATATTCTCTTCGTAAATTAAGGAAAGTAAGAAAGGAAGGATAGTTGTTAGAGATTCCTAAACTAAAACTCTAAACTGATACCAAAGTTGGTTAATAAAGCAAACTCCCCTTCAATAAAAGCATGTTGAATAAAAACAAAAGGAGGGATAGAGATACATTACAGTTAATGATAGCAATGTTATGTTTTCCAAAAAATATAATTACTTTTTAAAAACTTTAGCTCCTCTTCAAATTCTATAACTCCAATATGCATTTGATTGTCCATTTTGAGTAGAAAGTGAAGAGCTTCCAAACCTGCAAAATTAAACTTTCTTTGATACATATTTTCTTTTCGATCCATGGGGGTTAGCAACATAAATTTGCTCATCCCTTAACCTAGCATAGCAAAAGTATGCTTTATGGTCAAAATTTCTACCATAAAAGCATTGTCAAATGAATCATTTCTTTGGTTGTTATGGGAGCACAAAGGTGGCTTCCTAAAAGATTGGTGCTTAAAATGTGAAGAAACCTTTGCATTCTTACAATACTTTATTCCATAATTAAAGGCATGATTTGCCATTTGCCTATAAGAGTACGAGTGAGAGCAATTATGATCATGCACATGAGTCTTTTGCATATGCACCCTAGAGTAAGTGGATCATGTGCAATTTTTCTTTTAAGTGCAAAGTGTAGAACATTCTGCCTCTTTAGCTTGTAAGATGCATACATAAAAGCATGATTATCTTTTTTCTTAGGCTTTTTGGTGTACGTATGTGCCAATGTTATGCTCTTAGGCTTTGCATTAGCATTAGCCTTTTATGAAGAGTATAGTGATTCAGCACCGTGGACACTAGGTATTCTAGAATGTGAAGCTCTAACAAATACACTTTTAGAAGTGTAGGAAGAGGCATGATTATATCTAAAGCCATGTTTCACACTAACGTCTCTTTGAGAGCCCAAAAGTAAAACTAATTTTAAGTTTCCTTTAGTGAAATTTGAAAGAGTTTTTCAAGTCTGAAACCTCCTTTTTCAAACTATCATTTTGTTTAGAAAAAGTTTCATCAAATTTCTTTTTAGAATTTAACTCTTTATTTTCCATTTGGAAAGCATTAATTTTCATTTTTAATAGTTCTCTTTCATTTGAATATAAGAAAAGTGCTTTTAAAAGTAATTCTTCTATCTCTTGTCTTAAACATTCAACTTTTTTAAGAAGCTCATCTTTAATTTTAGAAATGGAGGAAATTTCATTTTTCAAAATCCATTTTCATTCCTCAAAATCTTATTTCCATAAAAGGATTTATCCAAATCATTATTTGTTGATTTTAGGGCCTCAATAGAATTTTCTACTATGAACATCTTATTGATATCATCATCATATTCATATACCTCATTTGAGGAGCCCTTATTCAATTCATCCTTTATGCTTATAAGATATCTAGCTTTTGCTTTCTTTTTAGCCTCCTATTCTCTATCATTCTATTACAGGTCATCATCACTTATGGATATGGAATTCATTAAGCTTCTTCTCCTTCTTTCCTATTGATGGTGTCTTCTAGCTCCATGGACATATTGCTTTTTCCATTTTGAGTAGGTCCATTTTTAAGGAAGCTTTCATAGTAAGAAGACTTAATGTTTGCCATAACCATATACCTTTTGCACTTAAGCTTTAAAAGAGGTTAGGCTATAATACCAAATGTTAGACTGAGTGGCGATGAGGCAACCCAAAAGGGGATGCTAAATTAGGTTTTAATAAAAAAACAAAAAACACAACTACAATAGAAACAAATGCACAAATTAAATGAAAAGACTTTTATGGTGGTTTGGCAACGTGCCTACTCTACTCTCCAAGATTTCACTTAGGCCTTTTTATTCTTTTTTAGGCTCAAGAAAAGAAAAACCTTCCCTTTTACAGGCTCAAGAATAACTTTCCTTTTTCAACCTTAAGAAGAACATACCCTTTGGTATTTTTCTAGGCACAATACTAACCTTTATAACCACTAGCAAGGAAAGATCCAAGTAGTGTCTATGCCTCTCAAATTAGGTAGAGAATACATAGTTAATGCTCAAGAAAAACCTTCTTTCAAAAGGAGAAATGAGAATAAACTCACTCTACCCAAATACAAAGCAATACCCCAAAAGGTTTGCATAAATATTTATAAAGAGTTACAAAGTTGTTCATAATGATTTATAGCCTTTTTTTTTTCTAACCTCTCTAAACTCCAAAAATTTTCCTTATATAGCGAAGCTCCAAAACTAGCTGTTCAAATAGTAGATATTGTGTTTGATAGCTTTTCTGCAAAACTAGTCGTTAGAGATGACAACACCCATTGAATTTGTAATAGTAACTTCCATGTCTATTAAATGTCTTTCAACACTTATTGGCTTTAACTACAATGCCTATTAAAGAGAGAATAATGCTCGTTGTTCATTTCTATAAAGCTTGAACTTTGTGCTTTATTTTTTAAACTTTGAATAGTTGCTTTCCACACCCATTGAGCAATTCGCAATGCCTGTTGGCTAATGCCCATTTCAGATTCTAGAAGCTTTAGCTTAGTGTTGGACACTTTTCCCTTGCTTGTTTTGAATCTTCATTGCCTGTTACTAGCTTAGATCAATGCCCATTGTGAAGCTTTAATGCCCGCAATGAAATCCAACACATTTCAACCTATAGCACTTCTCCAATGCCCATTGCAAAGGGACAATGGTCGTTGTGAGTCCATAAGATTCTGAAAAAAAAGCAGTATCCAATCAACTTCCATTGCTCATCCTTCAATACCCATTGAATGGTCCAATGCCCGTTGGGAGATGTTCAATGCCTGTTCAACTTGCACAATGCTGATTGAACTTGTTCTGGCCATTTAATGTTAATTAGGTCTTGGGTTCACATGTTCTCCAAACATTCTCCCCTTAATATTTAGAACAGTCTCTTCGTTTAGCATTCCTTAGGTCTATTCAAAACATCAACAAGCACTAATGTACAAAACATTAGAACTTCTTTTAGTTTTGTTATAGGTTTATTATCATTCAAAACCATAGTTTTGTTATCATTCAAAATACATCATTTAAAGTAGAGGAGTGAGTCCAATGCCTTAGGGTTACATGTTCTCCAAACATTTTTACCCTAACATTCATAACATTCACCTCTACTAACCTCTTTTCACGCTAAGGTTAAGGCTTTGTTAGTGCTTAATTAATGGTTTACCACCCTTCTCCATTAATATATGATGCATGAATATAAAGGGTTTTATGCCTTTTTAGGTCGTGAATATTATAGCCAATTATCCTGTCATGTTGTCTAAGCAAACTAAACAATTTATCTTCTTATTCATCATTCAATGCAAAATTACAAATGATAGTAAAAGTAAAGTTAGGGCCTAAGAATGTGCACCTTAATTTCTTAGGTAGTGGTTTGAGCTCTAGCTTTAGAACTTCATCAATAGAAAATGATTGCATAGGAACTTCAATTTAGAATGGCTCATACCTTAAGCTCTTTGTAGGTGGCAAAATTGGTGTTACTTTAATATGATGCACAGGTTTTACCATTTCCTCTTCTTCATGACTAGAATCACCATCATGCACTACAAATGTCTCAAAAGGATCTCTCAAATTTTACTTCAAGATCTCCTCAAGAAAGACATCAAACGTATCAACCCAAAAGCAACTTTCATTCAAAGTTAGTTGTTTTGCCATTTGGAAAATATCAAACTCCACTGATTCATTACTTATTTGTAAAGTAAGCTTATCATTTTTAACATCAATCAAAGCACTAGTTATGGCAAAAATGGTCCCTCAAAAATCATAGGGATATATGCATCTTCCATCATACTTAGCATAATAAAATCCACAAGCACATAGAACTTACCAATTCTAATGGTTCCATCCTCTAAAATTCATATTAAATCTTTTATTAACTTATTCACAAGTTATAGATTTATGATGGAAGGTTTTAATTCTCCTAATTAGAACTTTTCATAAATTGACAAAGGCATCAAACTAACATATGCACCTAAATCACATAGTTTCTTATCAAAATTAACATCACCTTATTGATGCATGTTATACCTACTACACTATCCTCTCCAACTGAGATTTAGATGGTTTCTCCATCCTGCATTATAGGTATTTGAGTGTGGATTATTTTGTTGTGGTTGCTTCTGACCAAAATTATTGACATAGTTCACTTGATTTGGAGTAGTGTCCACAAAGCAAGAGGTAACTTGGCAATCTATAGTAGGATGTCTTCTTCCATAATAATCACACTTTATAAAAAAAGATTTCATAGAATTCATAAAAACTTTTGTCATTGCCTTAGTAAGAGCATCTATCTTTACACTGAGCATGTTAATCCCATCAAGCTCTAGTATACCACCTGATTAGCTAAAACCTTATCAAACCTCCCATTGGTAACCATTAGAAGCCATATGTTCAAGTAATTCATAAGCTTCTTATGCAGTCATCTCTATCCGTCTACCACTAGCTATTAATTTTTGTAGAGATTTTCAACCCATTGTAGAATGTTTCAAGAATGAGCCAATATGGCAACCTATGATTTAGACAATGGCATTATAGGAATTTTAAAATTTTCATGCTTCGTATAAGGATTTATCATCTTTCTAATGAAGGTGGTTATCTCATTGTAGAGCTTTGCTGCCTTTTGATGTGAGAAGTATTTGTTCAAAAAAGCTTGAGATAACTAATCCCAATAGAGTTTGGTGCAAAACAATTTAGCAAAAGCTTGGCCCTATCCTATAGTAAGAATGGGAAAAGGCATAGCCTTATCACATCATTTGTGTTTCATTAATCTTGAATGTTATATAAATCTCTAAAAAGGATGAATAAGTGTAGGGATCCTCTCCATCAAGACCTCTAAATTATGCATTAAACACCATTTGAATTATGGTGGGCTTGATCTTAAAGTTATTTGTTGTAATAGTTCGTTTAGTAATGTTTTGCTTGATTTGTTATCTTTGACATAGAGAAATCATGTAGAGTTTTATGGTTGTTATTATTATTATCATCAGCCATCTGTATATTTCTAGTATTTCTATTCCTATAGAGTGAAGCTCTGAATGTTCTCTTTATCTTTAGATAGGATGGAAAGAGTTCATGGCTACAAGTCTTTCGCATAAACCAAAAGCACCTGAAAGTATAAAAGACATAAGAGAAATAAGTAAATAAAATGAAAAAAAAATAAAGATAAAGAAACCACAAGATTAATTATTTGTTATTCATAAATAATTTTGATAAAAGGCACTAGTCCCTAACAACGGTTCCAAAAACTTGATGTTGTGTTCATGTAAGTGCACGTTTAAGTTATAGTATAGAGAAGGGTTATCGTATCCATACGAACTAGTTTATCAAATGCTATCAATCTAACTACTATGATTATCTAGTGTTCACTTTTGGTAAAAAGCTAATAAAAAAATAAAGCAAAATAACATATAAATTAAAATGATAATGATAATAAAGACTTAGGACTGAGTTATCCCTTATAATGGATGTACATCAATTAATGAACTTTATGTTTATTTCATGAATGGATGATATTGAGGGAGGTTATCCTAAAGATTCTTAAACCATTTCTTAAAGTGAATAGGAAGATGCTAATATAGAAGAAGACAAATTCTTATGGCATGTATACACATTAACATATCAAGCTTTGAGATTAACCTTCCATTTAGCTATACATCTATCTTTAGGCTATAATAAGCTAAATTCAATGGTTAAAGATCTAATGTGAAACTTTAACTCTCATTACTTCATTCAAAATTTAAAATTTAAAATAATGGCTAAGTATTTAAAATCATTAAGCATAGAACCATTGAATTAAATCAAGTTCCATTCATTCATAAAAATGGAGTCAAATCATAGATCACACCATTGTAAGTTCAAACTTAATCCTAAGTAAGGAGTTTAGCGTCTCATCATATTATAAATCAATAATACATAAAAAGGTGTGATTATAATCCATAAAGCTCATATTAGAAATAAGAAAGATGGGAGAGATATAATCCACTTGATTTTTCAATCATTC
This sequence comes from Omphalea diandra, assembly GCA_949677035.1. Lineage (NCBI taxonomy): Eukaryota > Viridiplantae > Streptophyta > Magnoliopsida > Malpighiales > Euphorbiaceae > Omphalea > Omphalea diandra. Next base: position 19,686 of record CATIWR010215073.1, read on the forward strand.
GTTGTTAATATCTTACTCATTTTCTTATTTTTCTTCAAAAGATGTTTAGATTTTGTTTTTCCTCTTATTTTTATATCATAAGGGCAGGTAAAAGACTCCTAAAAGGATCTCCATAAAAAATCCTAAGTTTGCTTTATATGGGGCCTTGAAATAAGTTAATTTAGTCCTAAAAATTGCTTTCCGAGTCGTCCACATCATGGCTCGTGACAAAAGTTATGCTTATGACACACGTATGCTTGCCATAACACATGTTGGGTGTAGGAGTCATGACCCGCTATAAAAGTCACAAGTTTAATAAAAAGCTTCAAATCTTTCAATGGTCAAATTTCAGTTTAGTCTTTAAAGTTCTTTTTCTTATGCCAATTTAGTCCAAATAAACTATAAATGCATCTAAACACCTAAAAATCACCATATAACATTCAAATATGAGGAATAACATGTATTAACATTAAAACAACTAAAATTAGACATACAACAATAATAAGTAAAGCGTAAAACCCAATGAAATATATGAATAAGTTCAGTTCATCATAATCCTTTCCTCCATCATGTGGCTGAGGTTAAGCCTTATCCTTTTTATAACCTCAAATTGCATAGTTGGCTCTATTAATAGCTCGAGTTTTTGGATCGAGCTAGGTGTCTTGCTCTTCCTAGCTAGTCAATTATCTATTCTTTTCCATGAGGTTTTATATGGAGTGATGGTTATAAAACAAGAGTTATTAATGTGATGCATAAACAAATAATAAATGCATGTATGTATGAAATGCACACGTTATTTATAAAAAGATCCTTCCAAGCTTATTACTCCTACATATGAGGTCTATTGGCTATATCCTAAGCATGGTCTTATTCTTTTATCAATACGGGATAAAGAACATGCATGGTCCACTTGGACTAAATAAGGTTGAAATCTTAAAAGAACATATATTCATTAAAAATAAAAGGGACAATAAAAGAATATGCTATGCACAAAAAGGAACCCATTACATTACTGAAGAAAATATATAAGTGGATCGAAAAATCTTTTTAATAAAGAGGAGAAAGGATGTATATAAGCTGTTACATAGAAATTGGAAATACTTATATATAGAGAGATATTTGCATTGTATGGAATGAGGAATACATAAGTGTAATCATGAGGGATATTTAAATTAAAGGGGAATGAGATACCATTATATTTGCATAGAGGAAGCCTAATCATGTTCTTTAGGGAATTTATCCCTTCTTTAAAGATAATGAAAATAAGAGAGAGTCTTATTCAAAGGTACTAATAGCTCTTACATGTGCTTAATGGCTGAAATAGTTATTACAATTGATGGTTCACACAAGCTTAGGGGACGATTGCTGTAAACCTCCCATTTGATAAACTCGAAGGAACTTAGCTTATGAGTGATGAACCCCCTCCCCCCCCCCTCCCCCCCCCCCATCTTAACTATCTCCTAAGCCCAAATAAAGCTTAAGTCTTGGGTTTGAGAATCTATAAATTTGTCTAAAGGCATACCTAATGCATGTGGTCAAGTGTTGAGGTTAAATGACTGTAATGGTTTTACAAATAATAAGAATAAAATGGTAAAAGTGAACTTGTGATTCTCGTAAAGTCAATTCGAGTCCTCAATAGAGTCACTACTATAAGCGTCATCAATTTTCATTGTTACGCTCAAACTAGTAGAATCTTGCTTATGACTCTTACATTGATTAGCTAATGAGGAGTTGAAAGGAAGAGGGTCATACATCAGTATAACCTTTCAGAATGGCACATGTTTTGGATCATTGAGGGATTCCTAAGGCCTCTAGAAAGGTAAAAGCCTTTTTCCTAAATTGTGGTCAATGGGGGACCATGATGGGATAATACATTGGTATCATCCCTAATCTAAATAAAGTTGCTACTTGACTTTGATAGGGATAAGAATCTGAGTAAGGATAAATTATGAGGCTACTTAAGTCATTTAACTCAATTCATCTTCACATTATCAGAGATTGGATTTTGGAATTGGGTACAATATGGTAATGAGGTTAGGCACCCCAACTTTGCCCAAATTTTAGGATCTGACCTTTGAGTGTCTATAGTTCACTTTTACCAATTTAGCCTTATTATTAGTTAATCCGATTGTTTACCCTAAACCTATTTCAAGCTTATCATGTCAAACATATCATCGTGAAAGTAATACATACATTCACTGAGTGAGGGGGTACAACCAAATTTTGAAAAGGGTGGTCATGCATATTGAAAGTGTTAATGAAAAAGGATAAGGATAACATGTATATCCACCTTCACACAAAGAGCAAATAAGTTAGCCACCATCAAGAAAGTGAGATAATGAAATAACACACAAAGAATCAAATACACCCTAAGTAAAGGTTTTACGATATCTTCTTCAAGTTAGGGGAACCTAATTTCAATTCTAAGTCTAAAATCATATCATCCACAACCTCATCTTCACATTATCATATAATGGTAGCAACAAATGAAGCATAAACACATAGACATAAAGGATGAAACACAATATATGTACGATATGCAAATTGCATTTGAATGATGTTGGAAGCCTTAGGAAAGTCATCAAATTATCATATTAGGATCTTAAGATTATTGAATTCTTACCCAAAATTACTCAAAAGAGCTAGAGCATCCTTATAAATACCACTAACCATTTCAAAGGTTAGGATATCTGCATATTGACAATAGAAACTGTTAACATCCTAATGACTTGTGTGATGCATTAAACATAAAAGAATGTGATAAGAATTATGGTAAAAAATGGTTAATCTTTCTCCTCAAATCCACTCTAATGACCACCTCATAAGAATTAGGAGGAATGAAAAAGCTAAGTAGCTAGCAACTATTTCATGGTGATGATGGTTTAAGCATATACAACATTCATAAATACAAGAAACATGAAAGAACAATGGCTCACAAGATCCATAGGATAACACATCCCTCTCTTAATCACTACCAAAACACTACCAAAATAGAATATGTGATGCAAAGGAAAAGGAAATCATAAAAGAATTGATGTTAAAAACATTAAAATAAAGAAAACTAAGCTTTCCTTAGTCATAGTTCTATTTATTAATGAAATATGGGTCATAGGTCTCAAGACCTACCCATATTCTCCCATTAGAGCTTTTAAGAAATCCTAAAAGAATAGAGAAAATGGATGAGGAAGAAGGTGAAAAAATTTTGTCTCTTTAGTTAAAATGGGTTATATAGACCAATTTATGGTTTGTATAGCTTACTTAGAGGTTTGTACAAAACACAAACTAGTTTATACAACCCTTAGTGATTGGGTCTTCAAAAATAAGAAAAGGAAAAGAACGGGTAAAAGAAGGGAAAATGGATGCCTTAGATGCTCTTTGTAGATTTTCTTGCCCTATAAGGCACTATGGTTTGATTAATCCTCCAAAATACAAAAGGAAATGTATAAGATCAAGTAAAGATGCTAAGGTTATACCTTAGATCTTTAGGTAAGTGATTCAAGTTTTTGTTTGTTGTGTTTCAGGGTACTTTGAGTAACAAATTTGGTAGAGTAACATTAGGGTTCAAGAGCCTCTCCCTCCTCCTCAAATGGGAAAGTATTTATAGAGAGGAGTGAGTGTATCTAAGCCAAAATAGCTCTAGTTGCACTAAAAACACTACCCTTAATAGATAGGATTGATGAAGGTTTTATAATTAGGGTTTCTAGATTATTTATACTGCCCAGAGGTTGGTTGTGCAAACTTGTAGCTAGCTATACAACCATACGGAAGTCAATAATAAACTATTCTAGAATCTTCTCTCTATTTGGGTTAAGAGGTTGGTTGTACAGTGATGTAAGTTAGTTGTATATCCATGTATGTTGACTATACAACTATCTAAAGGTTGTTTTATGGGTTTTTGGGCTAGGCTTGCTTGAGTTTGTAGGCTTAGTTTGAGCTTGATCCATGGTTCATCAAAGCTTTATTCCTTTCTATTGCAACCTTTCCTTTACTCTTTAGGGACTTGATTCTATTAGTTCTCATAATTGGGCTTGCATCTTAAGGCCCAAATCTAATGCTCACAACCTTCTATACAACCTTTTATTTTCTCTTTTTCCTTATTTATTAGACTAGATTGGTCAAACCTAAGTCAAAACTCTCTTTTAATCACAAAAACATAGATTGAATGGTTCTAACATCTTATCTTAGTGTTTTGGATGTAGAAGTAAAGTTAAAATCATATTGGAATAGAGAAAGAATAAAAAATATTTCATAAATCACAGCCTCTTCTAATAAATAATGACTACTATTTAAAGAAATGTTAGGTATAATCTGTCTAGATTGATTTGTAGTCTTAGTTATGATAGAAATCATAATTGCTACCTTTCAATGGCCTTGGAGGGATTTCAAACATCTAGCCAGACTAAGATACGCATCATATGATTCATTGAAGGTCTAAAAATCATGATAGTGACTTTCCTGGTAGTGATCGCGACTGTCTAAACCCAAACCTCTAAAGCTTCAGTTTGATTCGTGGTGAGCAATAATACTTAAGTTAGGCAGCGCGACCCTAGTAGCACTTGTAATAAATTGATAGTGCCCGTGACATTCAACCCTTCTTACAGGGATCCAACAACTAGATTTTTATAAGAGCTACTGTTGAAGTGTCACACGTAACTTATCATTAAACATAATTGAAGATCTCGACCATGAATGAGTAAAATCCAAAGCAAAACATGAATTGCGATCGCAACTTCTCTATCTTGATCACTACTTTTTTTACAAGCATTAAATGCATGATTTTGCCACCAACTTTAGAGATTTGGATACAGTTTTGTTTGTAACAACTCTTTGGTGGGTGTAACCTATAAATACTTCACTAAATAGTCTTAAATACAAGAGAATAACATTCAATATAGCTAAGCTCTTGCAAATTGAATTCTCAAATCTCTCTCATTAATTCTTTATATTTAAGTTATTGATGTTTGGTGTGAGCCTTCAAAACATCTTTGGGATTTGGTTTTAGAGTGATCATTGTGTGCAAAACTCTTGTATAGGTTGTGTATGAGCCTTGTAAAATACTTGTGAGGTTGTATCTGAGTCTTGTAAATCACAGTGTAAAGTTTAGTGTAAGCTTATGATACACTATTTTATGTTGGTGAAATATCCAATAGGAGAATTGGAGAGTAGGGTTTATTAACATCCAAACCACTATAAATCTTTATGCTATTTCTTCTTCTATTATTTCTCTTTAACTTTGCGTTGATTTCTTACCTACCAAAATTTAAATTTTCATTAATTAACCTCCTTCTTGGTGCATAAGGGCCAACAAGTGGTATCAGAGCTTAACCTTAATTCAAACCTTAATTGTGCAAGAAATTATCATGGCACAAGAAGGAATCCACTCATACCTCAAGCTTTTTTTTTTTTATGGTTTTTACTATACTCATTAGAAGCATAGAATGAAGATATATCTTGATAGTGATGCAGCAGATTTATGGGACATTATTGCTAAAGAATAGAAACCACCCATTAGAGTTGTAGATGGCAGTAAAGAAGTATTCCTAAGGGATGAATGGAAGAGTCCAACCAAGAGATAATGTGACATCCCATTTAATAATCATTTAAATTTCTCTCTAAGTCTATCCATTGTCATTTAAAAGACCTGATTAATTTTTTTTTTCACTGTCTCTTGTTCACCACTTAGTAATTATTTATAACAAAACATACATGAATAATCAAACTAAAATACTAACTGACTGCATACTAGCACAACCTCTATTATACTGCTAGATAGCGACTTCGAAAAGTATACTGGATGCAATCTTTAGTCTACTTTTCCTGAAATAAGATTTCATACAAAAGAGTGAGTTTGCATACTCAGTAAGTAAATGCATAACGATACTTCAATCTCAAATAACGTAACAATATTTAAACGTAAATAACTCATCATCATATCCATGTACGAAATAAAGAGTTTTTTCTCTTAAATGCCACATAGGCTATCAAAGGTTATTGCCACACGTAATGTCATAAATTGTTGCCACATAGGCTATAGATATCACTGTCACAAAGGCTTTCATTTTTAGTTGCCACATAGGCTATATATTTATTGTTACCACAAAGGCTATAGATCTCATTGCCACACAGGCTATCAAAAGTTTTTGCCAAGCAGGCTATTATATCATTGACACACAGGCTATCAAAAGTTCTTGCCACATAGGCTATTATATCATTACCACACAGGCTATTATATCATTGTCACACAGGCTATCAAATGTTCTTGCCACATAAGCTATTATATCATTGCCATACAGGCTATCATCTCATTGCTACATTGGCTATTATATCATTGTCACACTGGTTGTTATATCATTGCCACACTGGCTATCATCTCATTGCCACATAGGCTATCATATCATTGCCACACTGGCTGTTGCCATATAGACTATCGAATATTATCGCCACATAAGCTATCAAATATTATCTCCACATAAGCTAACAAATATTATCGCCACATAAGCTATCAAATATTATTGCCACATAAGCTATCAAATATTGCCACATAAGCTATCAAATATTATCGCCACATAAGTTATGAAATATTATCACCACATGGGCTATCAAATATTATCGCCACATAAGCTGTCAAATATTATCACCACATGGGCTATCAAATATTATCGCCACATAAGCTGTCAAATATTATCACCACATAGGCTATCAAATATTATCCCCACATGGGCTATCAAATATTATCGCCACATAAGCTATCAAACATTATCGCCACATAAGCTATCAAATATTATGACCACATAGGCTATCAAATATTGTCACCACATGGGCTATCAAATATTATCGCCACATAAGCTATCAAATATTATCGCCATATGGGCTATCAAATATTACCGCCACATAAGCTATCAAATATTATCGCTACATGGGCTATCAAATATTATCGCCACATGGGCTATCAAATATTATCGCCACATGGGCTATCAAATATTATTGCCACATGGCTATAACATTTTATTGCCACATAGGTTATCGAATAGTTTTACTTGCCAACAATATCAAGTATTAGCCTTTCAACCAATCAACTATAAATCCAACAAAATTTTAACACTATAATGACTAATAATAACACCCATAACTTTGGAAGCTCATATCACCACATACTCCCATTCCCCAGTCATAATTTATCAACATCTCATGACAATAAATAAATCAAGAGTATAACAATCTTTCATCTATGAATACCACAATATCATCACATTAAACAACATTTCATTCCATTGAAATATATGGCATTTAACCCATCACACATATAGTACCATTAGCTATTTACTTACCTCCTCCTTCAAGCTTATTTAGCT
>CATIWR010215083.1:0-34931 GCA_949677035.1 Omphalea diandra
TATATATATATATATATATATATATATATATATATATATATATATATATTACTTTTGTGTCTTTTTTTTTTCTCTGTCTTTCTTCTCTCTTTTTGTTATATTTTTATATTTATTAAAATTTTTAAAAATAACACAATATATTTTTATAAAATAAAATATTTTATTAAATTCTACGTTTAAACCAAATATAAAATTTATTTTATTTGAAATGAAATTTATTGTTACTTATAATTTATTTATAAATAAAATTTTTATAAAAATTTAATTTTTAAAAAAATTATAAAAAAATTCATTTGCAAATAAAATAAATAGTATTAAGTTAGAACCAACGCTGACATCATATTCTTTTCATTTTATAATATTTATCACGTTTTAGAGTTTTATACAAATTAAAAAAATCATTTAATATTCATAATTACAGAAAATAAATAAATAAATATGATTAAATTACCATTTTAAAAGATTCAAATAAATAATGCATTAATTATTTTAAAAATATTAATAAAATAAAATAATTAATTAATTAATTAATATGTCTTTGAACATCTAAATATGACCGATAATTGAATGTAGGAGGAAGTATCGTTTACATATGATTTTTGGGGCACATTTGTTTTAACGTCGCAATAGCCTTATCTTATCTCAAAAGCCGCTATCATCTCTTCCAATCAGCTTCGTAATACATAGAAATTATGCTTTATTTCTATCGTTAGTGGCAGCGGATTTCTGGGACGTTAAGTAGTTTCTCGTTTGGATTTTTGGGCTCTCTATTACTTGATTGTGTGGTGTTTTCTTGCGAGGATTTTGCGATATCGTATAGGAATTTAGGAAATAATGCCTCTGTTGGTTGTCAGTAAGCAGCTCGATCGCTTGTGTGGTGCAATTTGGAGTGGTTTATTAATATAATTGCTTGGAGAGGCCAAAAAATGTGGGTTTCTGTGCATGTTATTCTTAATGAGCACTTCGATGGTCTTATGCCAGAGTTTAATCTCTTTTGATCAAAACCCACATAGGAAATGTTCATCTTCTTATACTTCGTCCAGTTTTTGGATTTAATTGAGGAGAACAAGAAGGAGATTTTGTGAGTTAGTTCCAAATGCTAAAAAGAATAGCAAAAGCCATTGAAAGAGAAGAAGTTGGTGGCAGAGGTTCTTCTCTGATGATGATGGCAATTGGCTTGGTTTGAAAGATGATGATATGCTTGAGGATGAGTTATCAGAGAGTTCAAGTGACGTAGTGTTGTCAGAAGAGGAGAAGTTTGAAGCATGGAAGAGGAGAGCTGAGGCCATTGTGGAGTTGAGGGAAGCACAAGAAGACATGTTGAATGAGGAAAGTAGAAGGTGGGAGGACTGGATTGTGGATGATACTAATCATCATCATATTGATGGTTCTTGGTGGGGTCAAGACTTGGATGGCAATGATTCAATTAGGGGCTAGGTGGATGATGTGGGGTCAGATCCTAGTGACCTGGTTCCAGAGAAAGGTTTGGCTGAGTCAGTCAGAGATTTGGTTCTTGGTAGGGAAGAAGAAGATATTCTTTATGAAGATCGTGATATGCCTCCTTAAATTCAGTATGCATTTATTTGCCACCTGCCTTTGTTGTTGAATGATTGTGATGTGTCTCTAAGTATTCTTTTTTAGTGTATGATAACCTCAAAGGTATTTGTGCTCATAGGCCTATAAAGATTATGGGATTTCCACTGGTTTGATGACAAGAATTCTCACATCTCTCAAATGGTTTTGTAGAAATTTGGAATATTTCTTTATGTGAAAAGGGTGGTGCTAAATATGAAGTTTATGCTTCTGGATGTTTTTAGGCTACCTTCTGAGAAATCTAGAACTAACATTGTGTTCTTCCATGTGAATATTGGCTTTGTATAATGCTGCACCTTTTTCTGGTGGAACCGAATGTGCAGCCTCTAGCTAAATACAGTAGTAATAATATAAGAAAGGATAAGTTGTCTTGATCATGTAATGCAAATGATTTCCACAGGATTCCCAGCTAAAAGAGAATTTTCTGATAGCTTTAATGGTAGTTTAAGTGTTATTAATTGATTACTTGATATTAATGTGTAGAGCATATCTAGTAGGCCATAATGTTGTGGGACGAATCTAATTTTTAGTTTCCTACTCTATTGAATTTCCATTTCCTTGTGTTGCATTCCATTTTTGCCAAAAATTGTGCTTTATTATTTTTTTTTTTTTTCTTTTTCTTACTCTAGGATGCTTGCCCTGAACTACTGTTTTGCTGGGACAGATTTTGCAAATTGCATTGGTATTTTTGATGAGACAGAGAAATGTGAAATTATATGATTGTGATTTGTTTCATATAAAGAGAAATCAGATAAAATCACTTATTTAACCATTGTTCAAGGCATCTTTGGCATTGATATTGCCAGTGGTTGCTTATGGGAAAATAAAAGGGAAGAAATCATCTTTGCTAATTGATAATAGATTTTTTCTATATAGGTTTTGAGAGCCAAAAGTTGATTTGAAGAAAGCTCACATTTGAAGATTTTTCAAATAGCTATTGAATTAGCTTGAGGAGGTATAGCTAAAGATATCGCAAAATTTGGAAATACTATAGTTTTAGTAAACAATAATAGCAATGCCAAACATGTTCTCAATACTGCTAAATGGCAAACTTTATGGTGACCAAACTACTTATAATTGGGGGGGAGGGGGGATTATAATGGGCATTGTTGAATACCTAGATTATTGTTATTGTTTGACTTGTCTTGAATTTTACTATCACAGGCCTTATTGCAGTTCATATCTCTTTTTGTTAGTTCATTGTTGAGATCCTTGGTATACTTTACAGCCTAGTGACCCCAAAAAATAACCTCCAGCTAGCACTTTTGGGTCTTGAGTCTGTCATGTTAAATTCCTAGTTACATAAGTTGTCTTAACTATTTAGATTTAAAAATATATATATATATATATTTCCATCTATGCTCTTGTGCTCTGAAATAATGGGCTTATTCATGGATTTTTGTTTTAATAACATGATTTGACATCATAGACATATTCATCCTTGTTTGCAGGCTAAATTTCTGGCAGTTTTGATATTTATTCCTTGGGCACTGGACTTTGCCGTTCATCACTTTGTTCTTATGCCGTTTCTAGACAGGTAATGGTTAGTCTATAATGGTTTTGTATGCAGGGAAATCTCCCACCTATTCATTGTATGTTGTAATCATATAATATACAATTTTTTCTTCTTCCTAAATTTTCTGTTGCTCTGTGTCTGATATGTTTAACATAATGCTTGTATTCAAACCAACTGATTATAATACTATTAATATCAATAGAAAGGGAGGATGAGACCAGACACTTCCTTTCTCAATAAAATAATCTGAGAGCAAGAAGTTTAATGAAATGAAGCATCCGATTAGCCTAAAGAGGTTGGACTGTAAGTACCACTTTATCTGTTGTGCTCATGGTAAAGGTACCTATTCAACCTCCTCATTCAACATTTCCAAACCACAAAGAAGAAATTCACCTAAATTCTGAATGTGAATTCAAATAAAAGTTATAATGGAATGATTTTCAATATAGGCTAATCATTTATGTGGATGTTCCTAGTTTAGCTTTTCTTATATTAAGGTTGTAGGCTAATCAGCCAGTTCCAATGTTTCACACCATGCATCTCAAGACAGTATACATGATATCTTGCATTATCATCATAGTGAATATGTCGGACACTATGTTGATTCTTATTATGTTTACCTCTTACTTGGGGATTAATTGTTTTTGCTGGTGAAGATTAGTACTTTTGAAGCTCTGAATTTCTTACTAAGTCTGCCAACCATTTGCCCATGAACAGGTATGTGAAGACTGTACCACTTGCTGCACAGATGCTTGATGTGAGAAAAAATCAAAAGCCTGAAATGGTTAAGGAAGTAAACATAGAGGGAGCTCGAATCCGGCTTGAATTAGAGAATGGAAAATCTCCACCTCTTTCTGATGAGGCGCTTTGGTGGTAGTTACGGCATAAAGCGTAAGAACAACATTGTTTTATTCTCTAGTAACTAATGTTTATCTTGCTATCTTATACTTCAGTAAATTATTTTGCATATTTAATTAAGTTACAGTAAAAATAAATATTAAATTACAAAAATTCTTTAACATTAAGTAAAATTTCCACTTATATCCTTACTTTTCTAATAGCAAATTAAGTAGTCATCGACTTATAATAAACGTAGACTTCAATTCTTTCATTACATTTTAGTCTTTCACTTGCTAAGTGAAATAACATTTGAGTCCCTTAGCTTTTAATCTTTTGGGGGATTAAGTTCTTTTTGAAAACTCAAGGACTAAGGGTGTGTTTACTTTGAGAGAATTTTCCTGGTTTTTTAGAAAACTTTTCAAATGAAATGAAAAAACAAGTTTTATGTTTACTTGATAAAATTTTCCAAAAACTAAAAATGAAAACTAGTTTTCATATATTCCAGTTTTCTAAACTCATAAAATAAAACTAGAAAACATCATTTTGATGTTTTCAAATCAAAACACGAAGGTTTTTTGATAAGGAAAGAATACTATTGAGTACACAAAGTTCTTTTGATAAGTCTTTATCCAATAGATTCTTAAAAAAAAAGGTCTTTATCCAATAGGTATTCCCCCTCATCTTTTTTTTTTTCTTTTTTTCTTAAACATTATCTTTTAAGTGAAAATTATATCATATTTTTTCAGATCATAATTTTTGTAACATTATATAAAATATTCATTTCTTATTCTTTTCAATATCATAAATTTAAATTTTTTATTTTTTTCTAGTTTCATACTACTTTTTTTATATATATTTTATGCTTTCTATTTTCAACTTTTATTTTATAATATAAAATTCTATTGAGAAGTTTTTTAAATGATGTGTCATTAGACACAATAAAATAAATTTTATAATATTTTTAATTACTTAAAAATATTTTTCTCACTATAATAACAAGTTTAAAAAAATATGTAATTTAATTTAAAATGGAAAATAGAAAATTTTTTTCTTTACAAGTAAACACGTTTTACAAGTTTTACAAATTTTCTATGAAAATGAAAAATATGAAAAATTTTTATTTTCTTTGAAAATTGGAATAATTTTTTGTAAGTAAACACACCCAAAATGTTTTTCAAAGTAAAAACTTAGGATTTAAAGTTTGTCTTTTAATAGGACTAACATGTTGAGAGCCATTTAATTTAACTTTTCAAAAGCAAGATTGAAGTGTAAATTTTTTCAAATTTAACCAGATTTCTTTAATTTACCAAAAACTAAATTACATTACATGATAGGAACAATTTGTTCATAGACCATATAAATGTATACCTCACTGAACAGTAAGGAGTGGTGTTCAACTCCCATACATTTAATCCCTTGGGATATATCTGTAAAAGTCTAAATTATTACCCTTGCATCTCTATCTATTCCATGTATGATCAGTCCTCTGTATTTGGGACATTAATATTTTCTACATCTCCCTCCATTTAGCTGGATCCTTAAGATTGTTGGTAAAAGATTCACCATTTATGTTCTCAAGTTATTGTCTCATATACTCTGGTTTTGTAGGGCATCCACACCAGAAATATATATGTAGCTACTTGCCATTTAAGTTCTTTTAGAAAATTATCTTGTAAATGTGGGGAAAATAAAATATATAATGTAAACTTATGTTAGTTCTGTAGCAAATATTTTTGTATGATTTCATCAACTTGAAACCATTTTGGCCTAACAGTGTTAACTGCATGAAAGCACAGGCTTTAAATAGTCTGAAAAAATTCCATAGGCCCTGATATGTAAAGTCATAAAATCACATTGTACTTTTATGTTCTTTTCCCCAAAACAAAACAGGTTCCATTTTCTGTGGTAATCTTTTTGTGCCTGTTTTTCCAAAAACAAAAGAGAAATATTCTTTGTCCACAATATTTTATAAGTGTTAAAAACACAGCAAATGTTTCTTAAATGGGTGATAGTGAACCGTGAGTACAATTCACAATAAATAATGATAAAACAGCATATAAAAGTTTTTGTTAATGTAAAAGTTCACTTTGCAAATAATAGTGGGACACTAACTAAACATGTGCCATAAATTTAGCAATTCTAAAACTAAAAAAATTAAGAATTATGTTTGGTGTATGCCTTTGAAAGAATTCTGTAAGAAACATTCAACTGTTCCTTTTCGCTTGTAGAGAGGAACGCTTCTGCTGTTAAGGGGCCAAATATGTCTTTCCTTACACTGCTAGCCAAAAATATAAAATGTAGTTTTTTGGAAGGATAGGTACCAAAGTGTAATTGGTACCAAAAATGCAGAATTTTTTTTTTTTAAATGTAGTTTCCAAATACCAAAAATGCAGAATTTTTTTTTAAAGTATAATATATTTTTTTTTTTTAAATGTAGAAGGATAGGTACCAAAGATATTATACTCATATTGTTCTTTCTATGATATTTCTACAATTTGAAGTATGTCACTACTCACTTCCCTCCTCCTCCTCACCAAAAAGAAAAACATAAAAGAAATAAAAGGAGGAAAAGGCACGAATAAGGTAAAGCGGTTTTCCTTAGATCAAGAACTTTTACACTTCGGTGGCCTTTTGCTTTGGCAGGTTAGAGCTACGGGATGAGTGGAGATTAGAAAACCGTAGAGCATTTGGGATCTCATTGTTCATTCTTTTATAATTCAATCAGAGTAAAGTGAGTTACAAGCCTCTTTGGTTGCATTACGCTATATATTTATATATATGGAATTTAAATGCTTTATATCATTATAGGAAGCATATGATCACTATCATCATCATTGTTGTTATCACCATAATCATCCACCAACTAAAATTTGGTGGCAGAAGCAAGACTGCTGACTTGGTTAAGTCGGTCTGATGAGGCTCTCTATTGTTGTTACAACAAAGTTTCTTAGTAATAAAAGCTAGAGCTAGGAAGACGAATAAGTGTCCATTCGGCATTATGCTCTTTTAGATGTTGTGAAAAGCATTTGAAAATCATTTTTTCTTTGTTTTGGCGTTTAATGACTAAAACAGGTCTAGCATACCATAAAGACACATTATAGTTGCTTATAATTTGGTATAGTTGCTTGTAATTGGCAAATTCAAAGTGGCTTGATTCTTAATTTACCTAGAATATCAATGCTAAACAGACTGTAAATTATTTAGAATATAAAAAGTTTCTCACATGGTGTTAATAAAATAAAATGTGGAGGACTGAATTAATCATGAGTTTCTCCTGCCAATAATTTCCATGATCAAGATCTTCCCCTCAGATCTATAGTCCTAGGTAAGGAATTCAATCTAGGGTTCTGAAAATCATCCATTATGTATCATAACGTTTGATATGTAACGAATTTTTAGGATTCCATTACAATACAGTTTGTGACGGAAGCTATTTTTGAAAATCACAATGGAAGCATCTATTATTGTTACAAATGAACTAGTACAGATGATTGAAACCATAACGATCATCAATAATGAAGAGGAGAGGCAAAGAGTATTATAAGAAAACTTAGAACCAAATTGTAAAGAAAAAAAATAGTGCACCCAATAGACGTGGAAAATTCAAATAAGGATTGATAAGAGGACATGAAATACAGGTAAAAAAGTAGAAAGGTATCATCAAAAGCCTATACAGTACAAGAAACTTAGTATTCTTCAATCTTTAGCACATGGATCCCCTTTGAGAACCATAAAGTCATAGAATATTTGCTCATTTTTCCCTTCTTCTTTCATGATTTTCAAGATCAAAATATGAGAGTTGTTTATCGGTGGTTGCATGTTAATCTTATGGATTCAGATGCTGCTCTTTCGATTGCCTCTTCTCTATGTTGGGCATGTGCTAGTAGGTTTGAGAAGAGATAAGCACAAAGAGTAAAAAGATTGGATTAAGTTTTTTTTTTTAATTTATTTTCGTTAATTTGGTTGTTTTGCTTGAGATGCACAATTTTGTATGAAAGCACGACTTGGGACATTTTTTTTTTCTTTTATTTAGTAGCATTCATATATGCTTTTTTCTCTGAGTGAAAATCATGGTCTTGCTATTAGTTATTTAGCTATTTGTTTTTTTTCCTATTATATGGTACTAGATCCTTTTGAACAAATTTATATTATACTGGATAAAACACATATTTATTATTATAGTAGTAAAGTTCAGTTTGTTATAATAAATTTATGTTTTCATTAAATCAATTTTAATTTGTATGATTAATGAAAATTAAAGTAAATAAATTGACTCATCAATCTATATGAATTTTGATTAATTTTTAGGTAAATAAATTTCAAATTACTTTTTTGGATTCATATATTTAATTAGTTGTTAATTTGAATGTTTGAACTACTAATAGCATGTACTCTTTAATAAACAACAATTTTAGTGATACTGTGAATTTTTTCAAAAAAATCACAATGAGGTTGACCGCTACCATTACACTTTGACCATGATACACTGACACGTTTACAATGCAATTGTCTTGGCAATGACCGTGACTGTGATTTAAATCCTTTATTCAATTATGAAAGAAAGAATTCTCAATTCACAGCTCAATTGTGATTTTGTGAAAGGAAAAATTAGAGAGTAGCAAAACTTTCCTTCATTCTTGCAAAGAACCAAAACCCAATCAATTAAGGAACTATGTTTAACAGTTTGTATCATTTATTGGGTTTTTTACTTCTCGGTTGTACTTTTCTCAAAGTGGTTTCATAACTCTTGTTTTATTTTATTAGTAATAAGCTAACTGGGTCCGTTATTGGTCATAATGGGAGATGACAACAACCACATATGTTGAGGGAAAGCTTTTTTAACTTAAATTTGGCCTCAGTGGTTCCTAATTTAAGGGGAAAATCACATTTAAGGGAGGCGTGGGAAGCTTTGTTGTGTTCATATGGTCAAAGGAACTAATATGGATACTTAGTTATGCATCAATACTTGACTTCATCATGTTCACAAAAGCATTAAACCCACAATAGGAAAAGCAAACAAGAAGGATGCCAATGTTTGCATAGTTCATCCTCTTGATAAGGTTACATGCATAGTCACATTATCAATCTAGTTTAAACCATTAACATCGATTACATCTGTAAGCTTAAAGCTACATTCAAACCCATTACACCCAAAAAATACCATACTCACACATATACGATTGTAGTAGATAGAGTAGTTTTTCCTACTTATTCTCCTCTAGACTACTTACTACTTAAAGAATATCAAATAAAACACACAGGGTGCCTTCAATGTTGACAAGATTCTTGCATGTTGGACTCTATGCTTCTCACGCTAGGTAAAGCTACCAACTTTGGAAAAAATCTCCTTAAATAATAACCTTGGGCAAAATTCCATTCAACTCTCCTATAGTGCTTTTATTTCTAGAGTTAGCCCTTTTAGTCCTACTTTAATAGAAATTCCAACTCAGACATGAATAACTCTAAGGTAGTAATCTCACACCATGTAGGAAATAATCTTCCATCCTATTGAGGATTATTTCTCACAAACAAATAGGAAAAGTGTTTTTCAAATTCCACAAGGAATTTTAGCCACACCATGCCAATTGCTTGGGAGTTGACCACTTTCTATATTAATTTCTGCTGGAATTTTTTAGATGTTTAAACAAAAAATGGGACCACTTTTTACTTTGCTTATTAGTAAGCACCATATGCTATTATAGAGTTATTAAAAATTCAAGCTGCTGTTAATGTCGCAAACTTGATGCAAAAGTATTTTATATGGTTGATGAGTTGTTGACTCTCAGTCTCATAAGCACCTTTTTTAGTGAGGTACTTGTAGCAACTTTATGTGTCTGCACCTTCCATAAAGTGTCATGGTGTATTAAAACATTCCCTTTTTGATGCCTCATTCTTGCAGGTAGCTTTGCTGAAGTTTACTGGATATAAGCTAATAAATAATATTTCCAACACTGGGAAGGCATTTATAATAATTCTTATCACAGACTTTTTTTTAGGGTAATATTTTCTTTACAAGTGATTCCCATGAGCTCGTGCTTTCCTGTAGTGTATTTTTGTTCTTCTGCTACTGCTATTTTGCCAGCAATTGGCTTTAACTCAAGCTGCAGATTAATAGGTTGATGCTAGACACTGTGCTGAAAGTAGTCTGTTCTGGTTTCAGAAATCCCAGAAAAAATTCTGTTGCATGATATCTCTGCCTGTCATGGTGCTGATATTTCTTTAAGGATATTGTATTATAAAAATCTATCCGTTTGTGTTTATGAATTTTCACTCCTCCTTGTTCTTATATTGCATGTTGTTTGTGTCAAAATGCATACATGCTGATATCACTTTGAATCTGGTTGGCAGACCTTGTTGGAGATAATTGTTGAACACTATGGGCTTCAGGTTGATCAGTCTGGAACTACTATTTTTATCTGCCTTGTTCCAGTTGTTATTGATGCATGTGTCAAGCTTTGGGTATGCTCGACACTATTTATTTTGACTCAAATGCTTGCTTTCTACCTTATTTTTGCAACATATGAAATTGATGTAGGTCTTGGAAATTTGATTTTCTGCTACCAATTTAATGGTTTTGTTGATGGTATGAGAGGGAATAAGATAGAAAAAGGGTAGAGAAGGGATAGGAGATCCCTTGTTTGGATGTTTAACAAGGTTGGAAAGCAAAGGATGATGAAGGCCTTGAACCCCATTTTATCAAAATTGAGAGAATTAACATCATTTTGTTTTCCCTTATTTGGATGTTTAACAAGGTTGGAAAGCAAAGGATGATGAAGGCTTTAAACCCCATTTTGTTTTCCCTTCAAAATTGAGAGAATTAACATCACATTCTTTGTTATGATTCATTGTAACCTTCTATTAATACTACTTGATAAAATTGTAAATTTCTCTAAAATTTCCACTCTACAGCCACAATCTATCGTGGCTTTTCACTTGTGTCTATATCTCATTCTTCCTGTAATTTGGAGCCATTCTTCATCGTTGGCCATACGCACAAGAGGAGAAAAATACTTTCCTATTATCTGCATGTAATAGTAGCATTTAGCTTGTATCTTTTGTTTTATTTATTCTTTTTCCTTATGGTGCAAATTTTCTTATGGTACTAAAATATTAATTTTGATACTTTCTAAATCGGATTCCATGATCAATAATTTTTGTTGTGTTAGAATGTTACTGAACGTACTTTTGATGACCTTCTTTTGTTAATATGATACTCAAAATCATGTCTTATCCCTTCAAAGCATTCAAACATGAATAATTTGCTTGGCCCCTCATTTCCCTTCATCTGAACTTTGTGCTTCTAATCAAATAAGTTCACCAAAAATAAATGATGCACTTGGCAAATAACCTTTTGATGTTTCTAGTTGTACTAGCCACTAAGTAGGCTTCATCACAATGTAGTGTTTTTTTTTTAATTACTGTGTTATTGTTGTAGCAGTTCAAATTCCTCCCAAGATTATCTCCGAGGGTGGCAAACATATTTCGTGAAATGAAACGCCACTAATGGGATTCTTTTCTTTGTTATTTTCTCTGTCGAGAGAATTATCAGAAAAGTGTTATTGCAAATTTTTTTTCCCTACCTCTCCCCAATTTTGTACCTCTCTTTTTGTATGGAGCCATATCTGGTTTTGTAAGCATCAAATAGAAACAAATAGAGGTCACAAGCTTGGCTATTATTCTATGTGGACCTGATATATGTAAAGGTATTGTGTGAGTTGTAACCGTAATTGGTCCAATTGAAGCATGCACTCATTCTGCAGGTCACCTCTTCTTCTTCTTCCCTTTTTTTTTTTTTTTTTGGGCAGTGTGTGTGCGTGCGTGCGTGCGTGCGTGCGGGAGGAGAAAAACTTGAATCTCAACCCCCAAAGAAGCAAAGGAAGAATTCATTTTAGGTGCTTTAACAAAAAGAGCGAGAAACTAGAGCTTCCTTATTTGCTAGTCTATCGAGAAAAGCAAAACTAAGGTGCAACCAGGAAACTCATGCAGATGAAGGCCTTGATCTCACTTAGGTCTCCATAATTCAGATCTTGCTTTATCACTTTCAGCAATTGTATTGCGAGGTTGTTTTTAATCTTTCTTCCACCGTCTACCTTGCCAACTTGCTGCTGGCTCTAACATATAGCACATGCGTGAATTCTACCTCTCTACCTAGGGTTGTAAATGAACCGAGATAGTTCACAAATTACTCGAGATCGATTCGAGAAATACTCAAAATCGACTTGAGATTAATTGAGTCAAACTCGAGCTAGAGCTACTTAAGTAATCGGGAGCTTGAGCTACTCGAATAATTGAGCAAGCCTAATTCGAATATCAAAATACTCGACTTGAGAGACTCGCGAATCTAATCGAGTTTAGACATATTTATAATATTATTAATCAAACTTAGTCAATGCATGTTTAATCGAACTTTTATATATATATATATAAACAAATCTAATCGAGTGAAGCTCAAGTATTCTAGTATTTGACAAATCTCGAGCTCAAGCTTAAAAACTAAAGGTTAATCGGGCTCGAACCTGACAGAGTTCGGCTTAATTACACCCCTATCTCTACCGTGCCAATTTTGCATAATCTCCTACTGGAAATTACATTTGAAACTCTGTTGTTTTTGAAATGAGGAGACGAAAAAAAAATAGAAAATAATTTAGTTGCTAATTTTATGTGTTCAATGAATTGCAAGATAAAAGTTTCATAAAATTAGTTGAGAATATGATATGATTATAACAATAAATTTAATATTTATTTTATTAAATAATTAATTAATTTATTAAGCGATTGCAAATTAATACATGAGTGGATTGAAATTCTTTATTATTCAATAAAAATATGATATAATTAATTTTTTTAAGTAAATAAAATGATAAAATAAAAAATTCTAATTAAATTAGTGCAAAATTTTTGATAATAATATAATTATTTCAATAAAAAATAAGAAAATCTGTAGTTTTATTTTTTATTAATTATTTTTTACTCTTTTGAATTTTGTATTATATAAGAAGCCAAACGTTTGTTATTATTAAAGTTTTAAAGAGGATTTTTCAAGACTATTTGTAAAAAATTTCTTTCTATACTTCGAAATTTTGTAAATTGTTTTTACATGCAAAACTTCTTATATTGTTAAATTTTTTATATTTTTTGATTAATTAAATATTTAATTATTAATTTACTTACTATATGATAAAATAAAATATATTACATTATTATTTATCAAAATTTATTTATCAAAATGTTACATTACTTGTATAATTATTTGATAAATAATAACATTCATCTAAAATTGAGTTTGATACTAAAATTATATATATTTATATATGGGCCAGTTCATGGAAATACTCATCTATCACCTATTATCAATCAAATCACAGGTGACATATCATTTAACTCAAAAGTTTCAAACTCATCAACTCTATTATACTTGTTATAAAAACGATTTTGCATAATTAATAATTATATTCAAAATGAATAAATTAGTTCGTCCATCTTTTTTTTAGTCATAATTTATTTATTTATTATTTTAATACCAATATTAATAAATACAACTCATGAAATATGATATATTTTCCTTTTTATTTTAAATATAATTAAAGGGATGTTTAGTATAACTGATATATCTCTTATTTAAGTTTTTTTTTTTTTTAACTTTTATTGTTTTAATTAAAGAAAGCTAAACTTATCCTTGCTACATTATTATTCTTAATGTTTTATTTTTCAACTAATAACTATGAATTTTAATATTATAATTCATCTAGCAAATATAAATTATAATATTTTAATTATTTATATAAAAATAATTTATTTTAAATTATTATATATAAATTTTATAAAAAAATATTATATGCGGATATTCTAATTACTAAAAATATATTCACATATATTGATTAACATTAATAAGAAATAATTATTAAGATTTCATCAATATAAATTTATAATTATAACATAAGAAATAATTATTAAGATTTCATCAATATAAATTTATAATTATAACATTCTAAGTTTTGAATGTATATTTTATCAGTATATATGAAAAGTATATTATTTTATTATATTGTAATTTTAATTTATTTAATTTAATATGCAAAATATTAATAATATACTCTCATTAGTCATTTTATAAATTAATAGCAACAACTAGATATAATTTACTAAACATTTAATATCAAACTATTATCCACTAACAACAATCAACAATTGTTATCAGTTATTAACTACATTTATCAACTATCTGAAACAGACTCTAAATCATCTATTATATTAATTTTAATTATACACAAGGAAAGAACCATATATGGGTTAAGGTGGGCTATAACCCATGATAAATTAGGAAAAAAAATAAATTTAATTAAGAAAAACTTCAAGAGAACATCTTTCTTAGCCCACATAAGAATTAGGAAAAATTAAATTTATTCTTTATGGGACTCTCTCTTTCTCTTTCTCCAATATCCAACATGCTTAAATAACAAAATCCCAACGAAAATTGAGAACGATTTGAAGACTTTGATGGTAGAATGTGTAAAGGCTTGGGGTTGATAGAAATTCCAATGATATTTCTTTTGGTGCACTTCTTCTTGAGTCTCAATTCACTTCCAAGCTTTGCTCCCCAACTTGTTACCAAAATTGCCCAAATATTATCAATATTTATTTCAATTTGGCTACTGCTAGTGTTTTTTAGAAAAATAGAATAATAATACTATTTGATTAATTAGGTCTAACTAATATAATAATAATCATGATTATATTGCTTAAGAATTTAATAATAGAGATTCTGATTTATTCAAACTATCAAACATAAAAGTATATAAAATATATAATTTATAAAGCTTGCCTAGTTGGTAGGGTGCCATATACATGGTTTTGTTGGTATTGGGTACTTTTCTTCAATGCTTTGCATTTATTTTGTATACCAAAATTTTTGAAAATTTAAGTTCTATTTTGTTGGTGTCCTTGAAGATTAAATATATTCAAGTGCATATGCTAACAAGTTTTCTTTATATATAATTTTCTAGATATTGGAATATAACAAGTCATTCTTATCCAGGTATGAAATTGTGTATGTGTATAATGATGCTCTATCTATATTTCTTGCCTTTGGCTTTTGCACTTTTTGATTTTTCTCAAAAAAATCTCACTCAAGTTGCCAGTATTATTTTATCTCTTTTATAAATTTCATTTTTTACTTTAGATTTATTTGATTTGATGAATGAAGGAGAAATATATGTACAATTGATAGGACTTATCGATCTGAAATAATGATGGCGTGAGATGAGTGTGAGGGATAATTGATTGATTTTGATAATTGTCTAGTTTGAGTCTATTTGTGTTTGACTTTGATTTTAATAATTTTCATGTAGTGCTAATGGAAAATAAAAAAAGAAATCAAGACAAAACTATTTTTTCATTCTTTAAGCCGAAAGGTGTAAGAGAATCACAAATAACTAAAGCATCTTTAGCATCTAGAGTTGATGCTCTTATGCCTATTACAGAATTTGAATCTCCTACTCATGTTCATCACCTTCAATTTGATGGTATTATTCTTGAATGAGATCCCAAATTACTTAGATGTGTTTATATTAAAATGGGGCCTTTTAGCTAATTTTGACTTAGTATCCATGGTCTCAATCCAATAATCAACGTCGACAATTTCATCAATCTTGGTTCAAGTAATTAACTTGGATAAAATACTCTCCTTCAAAAGATGTTATGTTTTGCTTTCTATGTTTTCTATTTGAAAATGATAAACCTTTGCATCATACATTTATTGTTGATGGTTTTAAAAATTGAAAGAAGGTGAATGAAGAGACTAGGTGTGCCTTATTAATGCATGTAGGAGGTCATACTTCTCAATATAATAATATTGCAACATCTATTGAAGCATTGATGAATTTAACTAAACATATTGATAAGATTTTACATGCATAAAGTTCAAAAGAAATTAAGAAAAATTGATTGCGCCTCAAGGCAACAATTGATAGCATTTGTTGGCTTACATTACAAAGATGTGCATTGAGGGGTCATGATGAATGGCAATTTCGTAGAGCTAATAAAGTTTATGGAAAGTTTGAATGTTGAAATCGATGATGTTGTGTTAGAGAAAGCTTTTACGAATGCAAGATATACTTCACCTTTTATCCAAAAAGAGATTTTGCATATTTTAGCTAATAAAGTGAGGAAAAATTTCCTGTTGTAATTAGGGAAGCCAAATTTTATATTATGATTGAAAAAGCAAAAGATATTTCTAATAAAGAGCAAATGGCTATTGTGCTGAGATTTGTTGATGTTGATGGGTTCTTAAAAGAATAATTTTTTTCGATTATGAATGTTTTAAACACTACCACTTCAACATTGAAGAAAGAAATATCTGATGTGTTAACCCGATATGGTTTACACATTCATGATTTGCGGAGTCAAGGGTACAATGGAGCTAGTAACATGTATGGTGCATGAAATAGATTACAAGCTTTGTTTCTAAGAGATTATTCAAATGCATATTATGTTCATTATTTTACTTATTGATTACAACTTGCATTAGTTATCACTACAAAAAATGAGATTTCTTGATGGTAATTCTTTTCAAAATTGACATGTATTGTCAATCTTATTACCAATTCTCCTAAATGAGACACTGAGCTACAATTTGTTTAAGTATTGATATAGCACGTATGGTAGCTACTGGTGAATGTGGGACTAGTAAAGGTGCTAATCAGATCGGTACTTTGCATTGAGCAAGAAGTACTCGTTGGAGCTCACATTTT
Organism: Omphalea diandra; assembly: GCA_949677035.1. Lineage (NCBI taxonomy): Eukaryota > Viridiplantae > Streptophyta > Magnoliopsida > Malpighiales > Euphorbiaceae > Omphalea > Omphalea diandra. The sequence continues at coordinate 16,699 of CATIWR010215083.1, forward strand.
GCTTTAATATGCAGTATAATAGATATGTATGGAGTAATGATTAATATGCTCCAAAGCATGGTTAAGGAAGGATCTTCAAACACTGTTCATAAGGAAACTAATGGTTCTTTAATTATGATGAAATTTTTTTATTTTATGTTCATATTGCGCCTTACACACAAAGTTATGGGTGTCACAAATATGTTTTACCTGGCATTGCAATGCAAATCTGTTGTTATTTTAAATGCAATAAATTTAATATCTTCAACAAAGTCATTACTAAAAACTCTGAGACAAGACAATTTTGATACTCTACTTAAGCAAGTGGAAATAGCTTGTAAAGATTATGATATTGATATGCCCGATATGAATGCTCATTACAAAGAATTTATGAGATGTTCATGTCAGCAAAAAGATCAAATCACAATTGAGCATTATTGTCACTTTGATGTATTCAATGTTATAATAGATCTGTAATTGTTAGAGTTAAATGATAGATTTAACAAAGAGACAATGGAACTTTTGATTCTTAGCTCTTCTTTAGAGCTTAAGGATAATTTCAAATCATTTAATACTGATTAATTTTGTAAACTTGCAAAAAAGTTTTACCCTGATGGTTTTAGTAAACAAGATATATATTATTTAAAAAGTCAGTTGGAGCATTATAAAGTTGATGTACTTAATCATTCGAAGTTTCAAAATATGACCACTATTTTCAAATTATGTCGAGGGCTTGTTGAAATAAATAAAGAGCGATCTTATTATTTGATAGACAAATTGATTCGACTCATTTTGACTTTATCTATTTCTATGGCAACTATTGAATAAGCATTTTCAGCTATGAAGCACATCAAATCTATTTTACATAATAAGATGGAAGATGAGTTTTAAAACAATCCAATGTTGGTTTATATCGAAAGGAAAATTTCAAAGACTATCAATTCAGATTCGATAATAGATGAATTTTACTGTTTGAAGAACTAATGAGCTCAACTTCAATAATTAGTCTTTTTTGAACTGCCATTATGAGAATATAATTAGTTTTACTTATCTGTAGAAAAATTTTTAGAATTGCAAAAGAAAATTTTACTTATATGCATAATTAGTCTTTTTTGAATTATCATCACAAGAATATATTTATAGTTTAGATCAAGGTAACTAAAATTTTTGGTTACACCATCGATTGTACAACAAAATGTCTTAAATGTTATACAAATCCCTTAATGATAGATAAGAATTTGAACTTTTTGGACTCAAGTTATGAGTAAAGTCACTACAAATGAATAAAAATTCTTATAAAAATGAGATAAAACTAAACATGTTTTGCATATATCTTCCATCTTTGACTTTTAAAATAGGATTTCTAAGAGAGAGAGGCTTCTCTTTTTCTCTAGACACTTTTCACTTTTTTTTTGAATTTTTCTTCTTTTTTGAGTTTTTTTTTAATTTTTAGAATAACTGCTAGTTATCCTCTTACACTGGCAGTGATCCCTTTTCTTCTTTTTTATTTTTATTTATATTTCAATGACACTTAGATTTATTATTCTTTTAGGTAGATCTAATTTTTCTTCTCTTATCTTTTTTTGGATGATCTTGAGATCTTATACCTCAATTTTAGGATGATATATTTTATTTTGCTATTTTATATTCATTTTTTGATGGATTATTTTTGTTTTATTGCTTAGAAACTTGATTAATATTAAGTGTAATGTGTATCTTCAGTAGGAAATCTACATTTAATAGTGTTCGATCAATTTTATAAAAAGATTAATAGAATTGAACAATAAGTAAAGAACGACAACCCTGTAACTCTCTCAAATAGTATTTTGCATGAAGATGAAGTAGGTTGCCTATTAAATATATGTGATCCTTTCTAGAGAAAGCTATGGAAAATTAATTTCCCACCCAAGGTTTAGAACTTGGTATGGTAGATGGGTCACTTTCACTTTCTATTTGTGCAAATTTAGTCATAAAAGGGATCAATATCCCTATAATATACTTACTATGTCATTCCCTTTTTGAAAAAGAGACACATGTTTTATGTGACTATCTTTAGGTTCAATAGCTTAGGAAGAAAAGATCAATTTCCCTACGATGTGCTTATTGTGCAATCCCTTCTTAAAAAAAGAAACATGTTTTATGATGTTCTTTGTGGTACCAAACTAAGTAGTTTGGATGGGTGTTATTGAGTTATGAATGACTGGCTTGGATCCTTCTAGTTCAAGTTTTAAAAGACAGATAAAGGTGAGAAGGGACCTTAGCCTTATACCTAAAGTCCACTCTGATGCTTAAGTCAAAAATCACTTGAAAGATAAAGTGAGAGCATCTAAAAGTAGAATGAATGAAATACCTAGTTGAGGCCTTTTATATAGTGATTCGAGTGGACTATGTTCCTATTGGATGAGGATTTTTTTTTCTCCCTAATGAGGATTATCCCTTCCTGACAATCCAACACTAACCTATAAGCTGAGAGCCCATCTTAGACTAAGTTGGGCTTATGATAGTCTGTATGGTTTAAGCTTGTGATGCCGAGTTGGGTCTTATATAGGAGTGGGCCTAACCCATTTTAGTAAGAATAGTATCATTTTTTATGACTCTCTTTAGGTTCAATCTCAACTAATCTAAATCAAGATCACACGTTGGATGTGTGTCAATGAAATTAAGTCTAATATTAATCTCTTATCATGTGGATCTATAGAAACTTTATTAATTATTATATGGACATTGTGGGACTTTAAGAAAATGTTATACTATAAAGGTAAAACCTTGGACCATAATGGAGTACTAGACATGGCATTCAGGTTACAGAGTCAACAATTCAAAGAAGTAATCATGTCTAGAACAAAGAATAAAAAGATCCATCCCTTGGTCACTTTAAGCTCAACATTGAGGCAATAATTAGAGAGGAGATTAGAGATGGTTTAGGTGTTGTAATATGAGACCATCTTGGCAACCGTTTATTAGGTCAACATGTTCTTGGCTGCAATGTTCATGTGTTCCCAATGTGGTAAAAGCTTAGGCTTTAATTTTTTACTTGAAGTTTGCAAAGGATTTTGAACTCTCTCAAGCGAACATAGAGATAGATTGTAGGTTTATGGTATAGTTGCAAAATTCTAATTCTATCCATTAAAGTTATTTAGGTCAACTTGTTGTAAAGGTGCACAACAAATAAAGTTGTTAATGAACTTGTTTCCTATTCTTTTCTTATTTTAGCCCTTAGTTTCTAGTAGAAGTTCCTTATAGTCTTTGATGGAACAAGATCTTTGCACTCTTTCCATTTAGGAAAAATATAGATGGTGCCAAATAGGATGGGATAGAGAATGATTGCAAGTAAAATGACTAATAAAACTAAATATATAGATTTTTATGTGAAAAATCTCAAATAAATCAAGATAAAACCCACAAATAAGAACAGTATTTGTCTTATTATGAACATAATTTGATTTCATTTTTTTGTAATTGTGTGCTGATATTGATCAAATTTTATATCAATTTAATTTTTTTTTTTTTTTGTAATTGTGCGCTGAATTTTATTTTTTTGGTAAAATTTGATCAAATGTTAATCAAATTTTGCATTTTATAATATCAAATTCTATATTCACTTCATATTTTTTTGTAATTATTGGTAGTCAAACATGATATCTCCAGTATGTCATGTATGGCACAATATTTGATATTTTTTTATTTATTTTAAACAGAATTTGATCATATATTGATCAAATTTTATATTCATTAATATTAAATTATGTATCCGTTTCATTTATTTTTATAATCTTATACTAAATTTTGATTTTTTTTTATAAAATTTAATTAAATTTTATATTCAATGATATCAAATTATGTATTCACTTCATTCATTTTTATAATCATATATTAAATTTGGAGCAATCAAACATTGTTTTGATGGTAATAATGTAAAAATAAAGTCATCTTTGATTGCATTAAATTCAATATACAATTACAGAAAATGAATGAAATGGATAAAAAATTTGATATCCATCGAACTAATAAATATTTGATCAAATTCAGTTTAGACTTTATAAAAAAAAAAAAAAAAGAAAATTTTTGCCTAACATGTAATGTTGTTGCCATTTATACCACTTATCAGCGCCATTTGATTTATTGCAATATCATCCTTCTATCTAAAAAAAAAAAGGCATTTTATTTAATATAATGTTTGGATTAATTTTAATTTAAATATTTAATTTGTAAATGAATTTCTTGTAGAACTAATTAGTAAATGAATTTCCATGTTTGGTACAAAATAAAAATAGAATTCATTTCTAATGAAATGAATTTATATTTTTTTCAAGTTTAGAATTCAATAGAATATTTTATCATACAAAAATATCTTTAAATTATTTTTTCAAATTCTTATAAATGTAAAAAACACAAAAAAGAAGTAGAGAAAGAAGGAACAAAGAGGAGAGAAAGATTGAGAAATAAAAGAGAAAGAAGAAAATAAAATAAAAAATATTTTAACTAAGATGTTTTTATCATAATGAAAAAAAATTATTTGCAAATTCTATCAAATTTGATAAGATTTGGTTTCATTATAATTCTAATAATTTAATAAAATATAATTTCAACGGACTTTTTATTTATATGAAACGCATAAAATACGAATTTTCAAATGAATTCTATAAAAATTATTCAATTCATTCATATCACAAGTATAAAAATTTTTTAGTTGAATAGATAGATGCTTTTTTTTTTTTTTAAGTTTGGGAATTCAAATTAATTATTCAGTTTCCCAAAAAAAAAACGTAGTGTTGTTTTATTAAATAATATAAGATTATGATTCAGGGTAGTTAATTGCTTTTAACTTTTATTTTTATTATTTTGTATTGATTTTCATTTTTTTTTCCATCATGTGATCATGATTAGTAATTTAATGATTGACATATACATTTTTAATTAGTTGTGTCATGAAAATGGCGTTAGTAGAGAACATGAAGACAGAGAAGCTGTGTTGGGGGAAAAAAGTATGGATTTGTAAATTAGCACTTATTCTGAAAATATATTACATTTCTTTTATAGAAAATAATTTATTTATAAAAATATTTTTTAAAAAATTATATTTAAATATTAATTTTTATTTATAATATTATAATAAAATTCAGACAATAAAAATATTATATAGTATTTATTATTAATATGAAAAGATATACTTCATCTGTTTCATATTACTTGATGTTTTAGAAAAAAAATTATACATTTTGCTATTATCTATAAATATTTATTATTTTTTTTATCAATTATATCATTATTTAAAGTTGTTTTCTCTATGTGCTAGAGTCAATCACATTAATTTTATTCAGAAAAAAATTTTGTTGATTTACTAATTAGAGGCATGCCCTAGTAATTGTCCTTTTAGGGAATGTACAAGAATATTTTTGGTTAAGGCAATTAATCTAAGGATAATATAATCTTTTTTATTTATGTAATAAATCAAAATACAATCTTTAATTAATGTGTAAAATCCTTATATGTAAAATAATGTAAAACATAGGGAATCCAGTTAAAAAAATGTAGAACATAGGGAATATAAAAAATGAAAAAATTATGTCAGTTCCATTAATTACTAATGTCATTCAAAAACAAAATTCATAATTACTAATGATTGATATTAGTAGATGACAATTAAGAGTGTCCAATAATACTAAATACACTAATATATGAGTTTATATGACTTATTTTTTATTTAAATAAATTTATCAAAATTTAAAAATATCTTTTCTATAAAAATAATTTAATTTTTTATTACTCAGGAAAATATCTTTAATAACCAAAATTTTTAAGTATGAAAAACATCAGAAAATAAAAAAATATTTTCTACAAAATAAATGGAGTCTATCGTACAAAATAAATAGAGTCGAAGGTATAATATTTTCTCATTTTGTACAAATTAATTATTAATCACATTTTAAAAACGAAAAATTTTGAATTAGTTTGCACATAAAAAAAGATAATGTAAATATTTAATGTAGATAAGAGATAGAGTTATTTAGACAACCTATAGATTAAAGTAGTTAGGTTTGAATAATTTTGGAATCCCTCAACAGGAAGGAATTCGTATTAGCTTCAAAACAAAAGCCACATGTGTGGATCTTTTGAAGAAGTTTTTTGTTTATTTTTGCTTAGTGTTCATATTTTTCTACTTGTATTATTTCTATTTGATTATTATTATTATTCATTTTTGTTTAATGTCATAACATATCATTAAAATACTAACATCCATCTATTGGAAATTGCAATATGTATTAAGATTTTAATTATAAATTATTTCAGATGCTTACATCCATCTATTGAGAATTTCAATATGTATTCAGATTTTAATTATAGATTATGTTGTTAATGTAGTGCAAATTGAAAACTTAAATAATATGAGTTTCATGTGTTGATTTTTTGTATAATGTTATTGACATAAAAAGAAGTGCAAAATAAATTGAAAATTAGATTCTATTCAACCAAAATTTTTATTTAAAAATTGAATTAACTGATTTTTTTTTTTTTAAAAAAATGAAATCAAACTAAAATTATATTTATATTGAACTAAATCGATCATACCAATTCAGTTTGATCAATTTTTCGATTTCATCAAATAGTGTCTACTCCTACATAGAAGTGAAAATTATATTTTTAAAACATTTGTATTTCAATATCATGAAATATTTATTTAATTTTAATTTATTAAAATAATAAAATAATTTTTATGCAAACTTGACATATCATATTTGGATGATCTAAACTTTTAATGACATTTGTTTTTAATATGTAATACTTTATTTTTGAAATTTAAATTTAATTTGTAATGAAATTCTAATCATTACATTTTGTTGTATATTATCCTCCTGTTTTAAAATGTATGACGTTTAATGTATTTGCACAATCATTAAAAAATGTATTTAATACATAAAGAAAATATTATATTACTTTTAAAATAATTGTCTCTATTAGCTATTATCGTTGTATAAGAGAAAACTTTAAATAAAGGTAAAATGAGTAAAAATTAAGTAAAGTTTATAGTATTTAAGAAACATCAAATAATTTGAAACAAAAATTCAAATCTTAAACGTCATATATTTTTGAAATTCAGAGTCTTAACCCAATAAATGTTAATGTTTTAATAATTGATCAGATCGATTGATTAAAATGTAAATTAAATTTAGCAATTAGTTCAATTAATTTCAAGTTACATTTTAATGTTATTTTCATTTTTAATTATTATAAATATATTTTTTATATTTTAAATATTTATTTAATTTTAAAATTATTTTAATAATATTTTTCATTTTATATATTATTAAATCAATTAAATTAAATTAAATTAATTAGATACTATTTTACAAACATTGGTAGATATTAGACAATTAAAGCATAGATGATGAGAGACAATTAAAGAATACGTGCCAAAACCCAAATGTTTATATTCTCCCAACAAATGCTTAAAAGAGAAATCAGGGTGTATTGGATTGACTTTTACCGCTTATAAGAAGTAAAATAAGGAGGGAAAAAAATAAGAGGGGATTATAATTTTTCATTATTTGACAATGAAAGAAAAATAAAGAGAGAAGAAAAATATTTTTTATTTTTTATTTTTTATTTTCTCTCCAAAATGAAGGAAAAATATGATAATTGAATGAAATTACAGTAAATTTACCTTTTTACTCTTAATATTAAAATTAAAGGAGAAAATAAATTTATTTTGCCCTTTTTTTTCTTTATCTAAACATATAGAAGGAAAATAGATGAAGAAAAATAAAATTTATTTTCTCTCTTTTCCTTTTTATCCAAATATGAGAAAGAAAAATAATAATAAAATAAAATTTATTTTTCATCTTTATTTTTTTTTCCAACATTGTTTCCCAAACATAGTGTTAAAAACTCTTTTAACAATTAAGTGTATTCAATAAATATTTTTAAAAATATTCAATAAAAATTTTTAAAAAATTTTACAAAATTTATAGAAATTAAAGTGTATTGAATTATAACTTTATAAAATTCATTTTATAATATTAAAAAAGTAATTAACTTTTAAAATTAATAAACTTTTAATGATTTTTTAGGATAAGATACATAAATAAAATTTCACATTCTTTTAAAATTTTTCAAAACTTTTATAAATTTTGAAAATAAAAATCTTTAAAATTCATTTATAAATACTATAAATTTTATAAAATTATTAAAAAAACTATAAATTCTATTAAAATCATTTACTTAAAAATGTCCACAAAATATTATTTAAATACACCCATTCTCACCAGAAATGCCAAAATTGGCAATCCTTCTGCGGGCATCATAGCAAAGATCAGTCATACGAACTCATATGGTAGATATCTAGAGCAGAGCGTGAACACATGAACCCCAAGTGCGCGTGGCCGTACCGTCTTCTACTCTGCAATGCACAGACAGACAGCAAATCGGAAAAGAGGAAGAAAACTTTGAGCGAAATGTCATCACGCATGAAAGCCCTTTGCTGGCGCAAATAGCACAACGGATGAAAGCCTTTGCTGGTGCATATCATACACCAAGCTACTCAATCCGGAGTTGGGTTTTAGTCTTTCTTTGACAACAACCTGGGGTTTCAATTGCCAGAGACCAGAGGTAATCTAACTATGGCTATCTGTTTCTTGTTTTGAAATTTTTTTTTTTTTTGTTTTATATGAAAAGTCCAAACTTGATTTTCACCTGGGGGATGCGGGGGGCGGGGCTGGGTGTGTAATTTTTTTTCTGATTCCAGTCCCTTTTGTTTGAAAGCTAATGCATTTATCATCACAATGAATAATGATGATGCTTTTATGTTTTTTGCGTGAGAATGGGTTAATTTGGTATGGAGTTAACTCTAGAATATAGATGATTTGGTTGTGGGCAGTTTAAAAGAAAAAAGGGCCCTACAACTTCAACTTAGCTGCGTTTGTTTCGCAGAAAATATTTTCTCGGAAAATTTTTTTGAATTTTTCTCTGTTTGAAGCATTCAGAAAAATTGATCAATAGACAATATTACATTTGAGGCTTTGTTACTTCAAGCATGTCTACTTCCTGGGAATTAATTGTTGGGAAGTGACATTCATTCGAAACTTGTATTTTCTTTTCACTGCCTGGTCAATATTTTTTTTTTAGGACATGCAATATCTGTTGTGTTGTTGATTTATTCAACTTTAGTATCTAAAAGTACAATAATATTTCTACCATAATAATATAAAGGAATAACTTATCCTTAGCTCCTTAAACTTTACATGTTTTCGCTTTAAAGCCGTTCAACTTTAAAATATGACTTTCAAGTTTCTCAACTATTGGCATTTGTTGTACCAACTCATTTTTAACTTGTCCGTTAAGAGTGTTAACGAAATGATAAATTCAGCAATAAAATAATAGGACAAAACATCAATTGGGTCTTCAAAATTTACACTTGAGATTAAATAAGCTGAAATCAATTTTCTTAGCTATTTTGACTTACAAATCTACATAATAAACTTTTCTTTTGGTTAATTTAACCCACACTTGAATTTAGGTGAATTATATGGTGACATATACGATTAGTGTTGTTTTGTAAAATTTTACACTGTGTGTAATTTATTAATTACTTGTGATAATTTTATCAAAAATAAAACATGTCTAAAGTGATATATAATTACATAATCTGATGAAATTATTACTTAAATACTTAAAATTATATTAGCTACGGCATCATAATACAACATCTTATACAATGCCATAGTGTTCACCTTTGAATCTAAATAGCGAGTAACCATTTTTTAACAAAAACAATAAAAGATAATTTGTAATATTTTTAATTTAATAATTTTTATTAGAGAATTTGTAAAATTAGACTGCGTCATCATCTTTCAAAATAAAATAAAAAATAATTTAATTAATTTATATCATGAAGATCATTCTGAACAAATTTATACAAGAATCCTAAACAACAATATATAGAAAAACAACTAAAAAATTAAAAAACAAAAGTCATTCTCAAAAGTGCATAAAACAAATAGAAACTCTCTGAGTTAAAAAAAAAATAAAACAGATGCATATCAATATATACGAAAAGTGCATAAAAAATTCATTGTTCAAGTAAAGATAATGGAACCAATATTCTTTATTCAAGTTTTAATTTGTTTTATGCATATGTTATGCACTTTTGAGTTTTTTTTTTTATTTTCTTTTCTGTATATTATTATTCAGAATTCTTGTATAAATTCATTCTAAATGATATGCATGATATAACTTAGCTGAATTATTTTTATTTTATTTTGAAAGATAAGAATAAAACAATATATTTTGCAAGTTCTTGAATAAAGTTTATTAATTCAAATATGTTAAAATTTAATTTTTATTATTTTTTGTTGGAAAATATTAACTCACTCTTTAAATTCAAGTATAGGTTAACTAAAAAAAAAAAATCATTTGGGTTTTATTTTTATTTTTATTTTTTTATCATTTATAAAAATGAGAAAATTGAATTTTTCTTGTTTTTGTTATAATAACAAGATTTAATTGAACCAAAATTTACAAGATTTGCGCTAAGTGGGTCAAAATAGTACAATAAATTTTATTTGGGCTTATTTAAACTTTAGGTGCAAGTTTGAGGATCAAATTGATCTTTTGTTTTATGATTTTATTACCCAATTGATCTTTTTGTTAACACTATTAATGGATCTATTAAAAAAATGGGTTCGTACAACAAATGCAAATAGTGAGGGGTTTGAAAGTGAATTTTGAAATTAAAAAGTTTTAGAGCAAAGACATATAAAGTTTAGGGAGTCCAAGATGGGTTATTCCTAACACATATCTAGTTTAGGACAGTATTTAAAATATTTTAGGTAATTTCACCTAATCATCAATAAATTACTTTCTTGGCTTGAGGATGTTGAGTGGTCACATGAAAATTTACGACTTTGCTCTTCCTTATAATCAAATTTAAAATTTTATATGCTTCCTTGAAAGTAATTTTGAACTCACATTTTACCAATTGGATAAGGCCAAAGTATTCCTCTCTTAGTAAAGCAATGTAATCAAAGTTGTTGTGTTATTGTGATCTTTTGTTATTTCCCAAACTTAGCTTTTCGATTTCTTCTTTTAAAATCGTTATTAGTTTGTATTGGAATATTGCATTTTTTTGAAAGTTAAATAACTAAAGTGGTGGGCCATATACCTATTTCATATATACATGGAAAAATATTTTTTCATCTCAAGGGCTAAGAAAGTTACTTTTTGGTGGTTATAGGAAAGTTTAAAATTAAATAGACAATTATATTCTTAATCAATGTAATATTTGAACAAATATCTTATATATTGTTAAATACTAAATTAGAAAATATATAATTTTGTTTATAGAAAATCATAGTCTATGATTCAAGCTAGGTAACTACAATTCAAAATATAAAGAAGAAATTTTACTTTTGTATCTTGATTTTTAAATCTTTTTGTTGTAAATTGTGTATTTTGAGTAGTTAATATGTTAAAATTGTAAGTATTTTTAATAGTTATATGTTAGTTTGATTATTACGTTACACTTTATTATACCATGTGTATATATATATATATATTTATAGATTATTTAAATAAAATATATCTAAAAAAATGAGATACTATAGTAGTCTAAGTTACTTTCCTTTTACTTTTCTATATTTGAACCAAGCACAATAATTGTGTATTAAATATATTTGCTAACAAATATGATAATACTACATTCCGAGAATTATTTTCCTGGAAATCGATTTTTCTAGAATGTGATTCCAAACATTGAATTCTGGCAATCAAACACCTCCTTTGTTTTACAATAATTAAGCACTCGTATATTTCTAGTCTCTCTTTCCAAGCCTGCGCACATGGAACCACCTTGGAACTTAATTATTGAATTGGTTCACACAATCTTCAGTTCTTGATTCCAGGATGTGAATGTGAGACAACTGCAATATTACAAAAACTAGCAATACAAATCAGGAGATTATCGTCAATGTGCTTTAAAAACTGGTGCTCTCTCTTCATTATTGTGCATAATTGTGTATTTTCTATATATTTGCAGCCAAAGCTTGGCAAGGTAGACTTGGATAGTGGTGTATTGAGGTCTCTTGACAGCATTGCAATTGTAGCAATTTCTGTCTCTTTTAAATGTAGAATCATGACTTCTAGCAAATCCTTCATTAATGTTCTTGATCATGGTACTCCTTTTGACAATAAAAAGATCAGAGTTCAATGTAACTATTGTGGTAAAGTGGTTAGCGGTGTCTTCCGTCTCAAGTGCCACTTAGGAGGTGTAGGGAAAGATGTGGTTCCTTGTGAGGAAGTTCCCGAAAATGTAAAAGTACCATTTAGAAATATGTTTGAAGAACGTAGAAGGGAGAGTCTTGCAAAGAAAGTTGAAAAACCATGTGAGGCGGATCTTCCATGGAAGAGAAATTGGTGTCCCACCTCGAATGGTGTCAAGCAAATCAAACATGAGGCCAGTCAAACTGCTGGCTGTGAGAGCAAAAAGCAGGCAGAGATGGATTCCAAGGTAGAAGATGGTATGGCTGAATATCTTTCAGTTCGTAATGGAACAGACTCAAAAATGGCTATAAATGGCAAAGCAAAAGAAGATTCCTCATTAAGGCAAGTCAAAAAAAGCATTGGCAGATTTTTCTATGAAACAGGTATTGATTTCAGTGCTGCCAATTCTCCAAGCTTTGAAAGAATGCTAAATGTAACTGTTGGTAATGGTTGTGTGAAGATTCCTACTCTTCAGGAGATGAAAGGTTGGATCCTTGCAGATGAAGTGAAAGAGACACAAGAATATGTGAAGAAGATTAGATATTCATGGGCAAATACTGGATGCAGTATTTTGTTGGATGGATGGGTCAATGAGAAGGGTCAAAATCTGGTGAGTTTTGTAGTGGAATGCCCTGAGGGTCCGATATATCTTCGTTCAGCTGATGTTTCGGATATCAGTAATGATGTTGAAGCTTTGCAATTATTACTGGATGGAGTTATTGAGGAGGTTGGGATTGAAAATGTTGTTCAAATTGTAGCATGTTCAACAACAGGCTGGGTGGGAACTGTAGGCAAGCAGTTTATGGCCAGGCGTAGGACAGTGTTCTGGAGTGTTAGTCTGTGTCATTGCATTAAGCTCATACTAGAAAAGATACGAACCATGGATTGCATCAGGGCAATACTAGATAAGGCCAAGATCATTACAAAGTTCATTTATGGACATGGAGAGGTTTTGAAACTAATGAGAAATCATACTCATAGCTATAACTTAATAAAGCCATCTAAAATGAAGTTTGTTGTGCCTTTCTTGACCTTAGAGAATATCATATCAGAAAAGAACAACTTGAAGAACATGTTTGTATCATCTGAATGGAGAACCTCAGTCTGGGCTTCCAGTCCAGAGGGAGAGAGAGTAGCTTATTTGATTGGGGATCTCTCCTTTTGGACTGGAGCTGAGATGACCTTGAAGGCAACAGTACCACTGCTTCGTGTTTTGTGTCTGATTTCTGAGGCTGATAAACCTCAAGTGGGTTACATATATGAAACCATGGATCAAGCAAAGGAGACAATTAAAAAGGAATTTAAAAACAAAAAATCACGATATTTTCATTTCTGGGAACTGATTGATGAGATCTGGGACACCTGTCTCCATAGCCCTCTACATGCTGCAGGCTATTATTTGAACCCTAGTCTGTTTTATTCTACTGATTTCTATAGTGATCCTGAGGTTGCTTTCGGCCTGTTATGCTGTATTGTTCGGATGGTGGATGATCAGCACACTCAGGATCTGATATCTTTGCAACTCGATGAGTATAGACATGCTAGAGGTGCTTTCAAAGAGGGGAGTGCCATTGACAAAAGAAGTAATATTCCTCCAGGTAAGGCTTTTGTAGCTTTTTTTTGGAATACTAAGGATTATTTTCTGTTGGCAATGAAACACCAAAACTATAAATTTTCATCCTCTAAATCTGAATGCAGCCCTGTGGTGGTCTACCTATGGGAAACAACATCCTGAGCTGCAAAAATTTGCTATAAGAATTCTGAGCCAGACTTGCGATGATGCTTCACGATATGGGCTGAAAAGAAGTTTGGCTGAGAAGCTTCTCATGAATGGAAGGAATCATATTGAGCAACAACGATTGAGTGATTTGACATATGTTCACTATAACTTGCACTTGCTGAACAGTCGATCAGGTGTTGAAAGTGGTCTTGCTGCTGAGGAGATTGATCCAATGGATGATTGGGTCATAGGTGAAGCACCGGAGACTGCATCCAGAAATTGTGGCTCAGAGTGGATGGAGGCAGACTGCATTGAAGCCACTGTTAATTTTAATAGCCTTGTGAAATTCAAGGAAAACGAGAATCCTAGGTAAGATATGTAAATGCAGAAGTTGGAGTTAAAAAAGAAAAACAAAACAAGAAGCAAACATGGAAAAGCACCGTGAATCTTGTGTAAGCAGAGTTTGTTACATCTTTTTTGGTGGAAATCTTATCATATGTTTATAGTTATTAGCTTTGAAGTTAGTTCCTTTTTCTCCTTCTTTGCAATACCTTCATTCCATGCAGGAATCGGAGCTTCTGATGAACACAAAATCTCAGGTAGACCCAGAAAGATATTATAACTTATAGAACCCTCAGTTCCAAAAACACCATTTTGTTGTGCTATAACTACATGGTACCTCTTCACTTTATGATCATTATTGACGGGACAGCCTTCTTGGGCCCTTTTCTTCCCTTCCTATCAGACACAGAGTCTGATCTCGGACATATAATCCCTTCTTTCAATTTCATTCATGAAAAAACATAATTGTTTGTTATAGTTATGGAGTTCATAATTTTTGTTCTTGTCTGAAATTGAAATCCCATCTCGTTTTGTGTTTCTCATTCATCGGATTGAGAATTTCCTTTTTTTTTTTTTTTCTTGAATATGATTGGATTTAGAAATTCTTGGTTACATTTGATTTATACATCGGATCAATTCATGATTTACAATTGGCAAATAAAAGGGTAAATACAATTATCTCTAGATTTTTTGATATTATACCAAGTAGTTTTTCAGTTTTATATATTATATTATTTCGTCCCTGTGTATTAATTTCATTGGACTACAACATCCTTTCATCTATTTTTAAATGATATTTTCTGTCACTTAAAAAGAAAAAAATATATATGAATAATATTTCTTTATTAACACTAGGAATATTCTTGAATCGTCTGTCATCTCTTAACAAATCAAATTCTTTGATCTGAAAATGATTGGCATTGTACAATCTCTTTGCGCTATTCAACCCTTGTACTATTTCTTAACGAACCAAATTCTTAGTTAGTGGGTTGCAGATAGTCCTTACAGACGCCAAAAAGATGAATTGCGCCTGAATGTTCTGCAAAAAGTCATTTTGCCCCCTAATATTTGTTTTGATCTACTTTTTTTTTTTTTTTTTGGTCCGAAAAGATAAATATATTAAGAAGCCAAAAGTTTTACAAAATCATTAGGTGGGCACGAAACCTAAGCAAAGGGGAGACTCCCTTTTTATAATTTAGCTGCCGGCCATCTTGCTGCCATGTTCAAATGTTTATGAATATACAAAATAGCAAAATGATTAAAATAGTGGAGTCTATCTCTTGCTTGGCTGATAAACCCAAAGGCAGCTCAAGTGAGTTATCAACCAAAAGAGAAAAAAGAGTATTGTTTTCATAATACAACACAAAATTGTCATGGTTAGCTTCCATAGTTAGCCGTAGTCCCAAAGCAATAGCACAAGAGAAGCAACAGGAACAGAACATGAGAGGCCATCCACAATTTCTTGTCATCGAGGACCAGTATAATGACAGCTGCATTTCCACCTTCTTTTGGGTACACCACACTGGTAAAGATAAAGAATTTAAAGTCATCAATTACTAGAAGGTGGGCTTGAGCACCACAGTCGTCAAGGGGGGCTGAATGGAGAGTACTTGTCCTCCAACATAGATAGATATTCATTAGCCAAATCATCCCCAACCTTGCCGTGGCCAGAGGATCACATTTTCTTTCAAGAAAAACAGCAGCATCACCGCCTTTTCAAACAATCGCGGAACTAGACAATTTTTTTAAGAATGGCTCGTTTACTTGAAATTGTTGGTGATTGACGGCAATGACAAGATAGTAGGAGGAGAAAATGAGTGGTGAAGAGGGTTAAAGGAGAAATCTGTTTTTATTTTTTAGGGGGCTTTTATGAGATTCGAAATTAGGTTTTCGGAAATTTCAGTAAGCGAAATTATTTTGAAAATATTTTTTTATTTTTATGTATATAATTATAAATTTTAACAATTTAATGATGATTAAATATATTTTATTGTGTTTAAAAAGATTATTTAATGTATATATAAGTATTTTAAAGAGAAATGTTTTTATGTTAAAAAGATTATTATTTTAATTAAGGTTAAATTATTTATCATGCAGTAATTTTAAAGAGTTATGCTTAATGAATATTTTATATTTAAAAAATAAATTTAAATGAGTACGTGATGATATTTAATATTTTTAAGATGAGTATATATAAAGAAAATATATTTAATGATTAAAGGATTTAAAAATATGAAATCTTAATTATTTAAGAATAAATTTCATTGAAATTTAAGAAAATTATGAAAATAACTTTAAGTTAATATGAATATGTGCTTTACATGATTTCAATATTAATTACATTATGTGAGTTAACTAAGTAAATATTTAAGGAATTTATGAAATTAATTTAATTAATATGAGCATATGATTTTAATGTAATTATATTATGTGAATAAATTATGTTAAATGATTAATTTAAGAATATTAAGTTCTTTAAGTTATTGATTAAGTTAATTTAATTAAGAATGTTATATGAATTGATTTAATTTAAAGTATTTAATTGTGAGAAATAAAGTTATTTATGTGAGAAAATTTTTATTAATTTTGAGAAATTAAATTATTTATAAGATTTATGATTTATTATTTGATTTGAGTAAAATGTAATGTTAATTATTTAAGAGATATATTATATTTAAGAGAATTAATTTATAAATCAATTCACATTTCATAATTCAATAAGGGTTTCTGAAATTCTAAATTTTTAATTCATTGAGGCTTTCCTGAACTTTAAAACCACAATTCTAATTCATAATTCTAAACTAATTTAAAATAAATTCAATTGCGATTTCATAAATTCACGTATATTTTTAATTTAAATTTCTATTTCTAAATTAGACTTTCTATTTCTAAATTCAATCAATTCACATATTTAAATTCAGAATCAATTCACAGTAACCCCAATTTTAGGGTGATGAACCTTAAAAATTTAATTCAAAAATTTCATATAATTTAGATTTTAAATTTTTAAGAAATATAAAAAAAGTGAATGACATGTTATTAATGTAAAATTAAGTGAATTAAAATATAAAAATTATGAGTAAAAGTGAAAAATATAGAAATTTAAAAAAGAATAATAGAGTAGAACTCACTTTTGAATTATGATTAATTCTAAAATTGACTGAAAATTCTTAAAAGATTTATAATTTAAGTCAAAAAATTAATGAAATTCAAATTTTTGAAGAGTATTTAAATGATTTTTTTAGAGGAGGAGGAGATGTTTGAGTTTTTTGGGACGAGATGTTGCACATGAGGGAGGGAGAGAGGTGGCTGGGGTCCTTTTTTTTTTTTTTTTTTTTTTAAGAATGATAAAAAAAATGGGGGGCTTGGTCTTCTTTTCTAGTTTTAAAATGTTCAAAAAAGTTAGAGTTTCGCTTAAAACAAAACGGCACCATTTTGTACATCTTTTAAAAAAAAACAAATTAAAAGTTTTGAGAGAGAGCCTCTTCTGCCTTCAGTCCCCCCTCTAGTTTTGAACAACCATGGCAGCAGGGGCTGAGCCTCTGGTGCTTCCTCCTCTAGTCTCTTTCCTTCGTCAATCAGGAGAACTTCTACTCATGTCAACCTTTTCTTGATTTCTCCACTATTTCCAAATTGCCCACTACAAAAACCCTAGTCTAGTGATCACCTCATTATGATTAGGCTTCATCTTGGCCTTGTTTATTTCCTTCCACCAATCAATAAAAGTAGTACGATTGTGCAAGGAGGGGAATATACAATATAGGGGTGAGTTAATTAATATATACTAATTAACTACATATATATATATATATATATATATATATATATATATATATATATATATATATATATATATATAAAATACATAATATAATATATATATATAAAACAGGGTCTCTGTTTTAGTAATATAAAATAGACACACTATCTTTTTTAA
>CATIWR010215115.1:0-13848 GCA_949677035.1 Omphalea diandra
ATTTAATATATATATATATATATATATATATATATATATATATATATATATATATATATATATATATATATATATATTCTAAATAACTGAAATATAATTTATTTAAGTGAATAATTTACTATAAAATTTTATTGTAGAATATCATTAATTCATAATTCAAAATTATAAACTTAGATGATAATAATTTCTTTAAAAACAATGCAATGATGAATATTTATCATGTTTTATGTACATATTAAATAGCCAAAATTTATTTAATACAAATAATCAAATTATCTTTTTATATCATGAGTCATTTCTTAAGAGGAAAATAAATTTATTAAAATATAAATAGTTAAATATTAATTTATTTAGACATATAAGTTAAAAAATAAATTAATCTTACAAGTATACATGTATACTCAGTGACAGATTTAGAAAATTTTTAAAGTTGAATACGTATAATATATTTTAAAATTAAAATTAGTGATTAAGTATTATTTATTTATTTATAAAAATTTAAGATTTATGGACATAAATGATGGACAATAATTATTTTTTAAAGTAAATAAATTGCCTAAAATATCTTAAATAATAACAAATCAAAGTTAAAATTGAAAGAAAACAAAATGAATAAATGCATATCATAAAAATAATAAAAATAAAAAAAACTAAAATATATAGATAGAAGATAAAATTAGTAAAAGTTTATAATGATTAAATATTTAATTCTCATTTAATAGAAAAATCAAACAAAATACTTTTCTATACAAAAATATAAATTTAATTAATAGTATTTAAATTTCAAGAATAAATAATTAATTAAGTCTAATTGATTAAATTTTATAATAAAACAAATATTTATATAAAATAATAGATTAACATACAGTGAAAAATTAAAATGGATTGAATTTTTATATGGTATAATATACTTTTAAAACAAAATGGAGTATTTTTATACAAAAGAAATATTGTCAAAAAAATTATTAAATTTTATATTATTATAAACATACTAACACTATGCTAAAGTGAAAAGATATTGATTATATTAAAGGAAAAGTTAAGTAAGATTTTATATATTTTTTTATTAATTTGTATTGTTAATTTTTAACATTTAACTATTATATATTTTTATCGAATTTATTTTTCTCATAAAAATTGACTAATTAATATAAAAAGATAATTTAATTATTTATAATAAATAAATTTTAACTATTTAATTTGTACATAAAAAGTTAATAACTATTTATTATTGTATTATTTTTTAAAAAAATTATGATCGTATAAGTTTTCGCTTTAAATTATAAATTAATGATATTTTTTAATAAAATTTTATAATAAATTATATATTAATTATTTATAATAGATATATTCAATTCAATTTGGTTAGATTTTTATATACTAAAAGTGAAAAAAATTAAATTAAATAAGATTTTCTTTAATTTTTAGTTATTTCCTTTTTTTGGATTTAATCAAATTTTTAAAGAGTTCAAGGATCCAAATGATCTTTTATTTATTTTTTAATAATCATATATTAGTTGAGGATATATTTGATAAGAAAATTAAAATTTAAGCATTTTTATTACAAAATAAAATATGAGATAAATTTGAAAAACTGTGTTAAAGTTTAAGATTTTTTTTTTTTTTTTTGTTATTAAACTTATAAAAAATCGGAATTCGAAACATAAACATAAGCCGGCATATACGCAGTCGTCGAAATCTGGGAGAGATACCGGAACATGTTAAGTCCTTTTCTCTGGTGCATCCTATAGCAGAACATCTACACTTCTTGCAAAGCTATTTAATGAAGCGAAATTTATTACAAATTTCCTTAAGATTCGAGCCAAAAAAATTAATTCAAATATCTGATTAGAACAAATATAAAAAAAGAATCCATTTTCACCTTCTTCTATGTTTGGGTATGCAGATACTACAAGGCAAGTGCATTATATTCATATTTCATGGTTAATTTACGTTTTCTCAACAACCAAACACATGGAATTAGTATAAGCTTCTCAATTCAACTATATTGCAAGAAATATAATGAGGTATGGAAGCTTACAGATTTTGTCTCCGACCCTGAAAGTTCGTCTGGACGACCACGAACCCCCATCAGTAGATGAGTCCCAGCCACGGTCCTCACCGACCACATGGTGTACCTGGGCTCCAACCCATTGCCCCCATAGGCTCACTGAAGTCATCATAACAAGAACCGCAACCCATGTTTTTATTACGGCCATTTTCATAAATCAAGAAGTTTTTTTTGGTTCTTTAAACACATAACTATATTAGACAATTTTATTTTATTATTACATAAGAGTTCACACAAAATGTTATTAAAATAAGAAACTGAAATTTCTTAAAATAAAAAAATCACATAATCCAACTAAACAATTCAATAATTATAATATTGAAACAGTTGATGAATTTTTAAGAGAAATAAGATTTAAGTTGAAATAGACTACAGTCAACAAGTACCAATAAACTGAATTTTATTTTTTTAAAAAAACTATTACCAAAACTGCAAAATGGCTAACATTCCTGATATTTATTAAAAAAAAAAAAAAACAAGACAATATTGCAACAATGAGCTGTTGCTTTAATATTTCTTTCAAACAAACCCACCACTCTACCACTACCAGTCCACTCCATGGTCCATATTCTCGCGGCTCTTCCCGAGGCTTGAGCCTACCTGCCGAAAGTTTTTTGAGATGCGCCTAACAAAGCGTAAGGTTCTTGTAGTGACACGTAAAGTGGATTAAAAAATGGCCAAATTGATTAATTCACCCTTGTACTTTTCCTTATCAGTCTGTTGGCTGCTTCATTTTTAAGAACTTTGGTCACTTTAACTTTTAATTTTAATCTGCTAAAAACCTACTTATCCAATCAGCATAAAATTTTTATTTTTATTTTTAACCGACCAAATTATACTTATCCAGCCAGCATAGCACGTTTGTCATTTTAGTGAAGATACTATAATAATGCTGATGCCTTATTTGAGTTGATTGAAATAAAGTGAAATTAATTTTAAGCAAAATAACAAATCAAAAGTAATGCTATTTTTTCTCTCTTATTTTTCTCTTTTAGATTATAATATATAAAAAATTAATAAAAATATTTAGAATTAAACTTGTTAATTATATTCTAAAATTCCTTACTTTTAATAAAATATTAAGTGAACTTTTCATCATGATTAATAAAATATTAAGTGAACTTTTTATTTTTTATTAATTTAGTTTTTTGGTAATATTATCTTCAAGTGAACTCTTAATCATTGTATGTTGAAAATTACTTGGATGAAATGTAAAATAATATTTTTATTAAAAATTTTATTTCAGCTTCACTAATCAACTTAAACTTTTTTAAAGATACATAAACGGAGTTGGGCTGAATTTTTTTTTCAAGAAAAAAATATTTTTACATACTCTTTAAATAATTTTTGACACCCGAATCATTGAAATTTTTTTTAAGGATAACATTACAAAGTACTCTGAAATTAAAGTATTTTATTGATGGAAAATAAATTTTGGAATAATTTTTTTAAAAAATAGCCTAATTTGAGAATTTTTTTAATAATTTATTCTATGATAGAGCATGCCCTTTTAAATCCATTATCTACAACTAACATACTCTAACACTGCTGCTGAAACCCCGTTAATTGCAAATTATTTTTCAACATTCAAATTTGGGTGGTTTTTTTTTTATTATCTCCTATGCTTTGAAATAGCTCGACTCTTTTTCTTTCCTAAATCCTTTTACCATGTCCTACCAATTTATAAAGGTAAGCATTCAGTTAATTCGGTGTAAACTGAACTGAATAAGATAAAATCAAATAAATTAAAATATTTATAAAAATTAATCAAATCAAACTAAAATATATATAACATCGAATGAAATTGAATTGAAAAAATTTTATTTAATTCAATTTTTTTTGTTCCAACTTTAAGCAATAAATCAAATATTAGTAATACAATCAACCCATAAAATTAACATAATCAATCCAAAAATGATAATAAAAAAAAAGTGAAGAATAAACTGATCAAACAAAAAAAAATACTACAATCAATCAAACAAAAAATACAAACTTAAGCAAATAAATTATTTCTCAATTATTATTAACAATACAATTAATAACATAACTATAGAATAAATCTATAAATAAAATAAATTATCCTCAATTATTAAAATTTTAAAAAATTAACACAAAATTGATCTAAAATTACCTTAAATTTTATATAACAGACAAAATACATCAACCTAACAACATATCTCACAGTTTTACTATAAAAAAAAAAAATTACACTTTGAAATTTTTTTAGAAAAAGTACTAGTTTTATGTTGGAGATAGTAAGATATGGTGGTTGCAACTAAAAGAAGAGCCTGATTACAATGAAGAGGAGAGTCTACAGCGATGGAGAGGCAACAATATTTTTGACATTTTTCCTACATATTTTCTACTACTTTTTTTCCTAGTTTGAGAATGCATTTACAGCCCTTTAATATAAATACAAGTTGTCGATGATTTAAAGAAGAAGATAACATATTATTGGGCAAATATATGTAGGGTTAGAGTAGTTTTAGTATATGCAGGCTTTTGTATGTAGGATGAAGAAGAAGGGAAAAGCAAAGAAAAATAGAAGATAATGGAGAAGAAAAAGAAAAACAGAGAAATAAAAGTAGAAGAAAAATAAATAAGAAAAATAGAGAAATAAAAGTGAAAGAGAAATAAAAGAAGAAGATGGTGGAGAAGAAGAAGAAATGCAGTAGAAGAAAAATAAAAGAAGAAGATGATGGAGAAGAAGAAGAAATGCAAAAGAAGAAAAGAGAAGAAAAAAATTAGAAGCGCATCTGAATTATTTGTAGTATATATATAGCTTCAATTTTGTAAGTATAAAATCCATATGCCCTTAAGAGTTTTATATAATTACAAAAAAAGCTTATTTCTTATATTGTGGTTTCATTTATTCGGTTTGCTCAATTTTTATACATTCAAACCGAATCGAATCAAAAATCATGAATTTAAAATGTATAATCAAACCCTGCTAAATTACAAAAAAAAAAAAAACTAAATTGATCAATTTGATTTGGTTTCTAAGTTTTAGTTCGATTTTGTTCATCCCTACCTATGAGATCTCATGGTACCTTTAAGTAAGATGGTTCATCTCTTTATCCATCAACGTATATAAGGGATGAACACAATTGCAAGTTAATTTGATAATTTTGTGTTTAATATTCATTGTTATCAAATCAAAAGGATACCTTAAAAGATATAATTTCAATTCTTGTTATTATCCTATTCCAAATATCAGATTTTTCATTCTCACTATTTCTTTCTTTTTTTTAAAAAAAAAAAAATCAAAGACTTATTTTTTACTTGAATAGATTGCAATCTTTCTTAAATTGTTTATGAGTTTGTTTTTTTTTTTAAATGAAATACAATAAGAGAAGTTTTTTTATTAAATTGTCTCTTGATTCTAGAATGGATGTATTTTCTTTCTTTCAAATCAAAATACTTTATGAAAATTTTGATTGCAACTTTTTTGGCATGGAAGGGAAAAAAATGAAATTTGATCATGAAATCCAATTTGATTATCTTGCAAAGAGAAAGAATTCAATTGGATTATTCATCTAGATATATCATGGGTTCATAGATCAAACATTAAAATTTAAAATTAAACAATATATTTATTTTAAGCTCTTTTTTAGCAAGACAACAAGTTTGATTATTTATTCTTTTTTTATAACTATTTACTACCAAAAAGTAATATGTGCATGAATCAATTGGATTAATTCTCAAAGAAGCAGAGGTTACAATAATCTCAAAGAAGCATATATTACTATCTTATACTGATGGTAATATATCAAGATCCTATTCTATTACCTATGTTCAAACCTAATTATTTATAAATAAGGAAATAAACAACTAGAGATCAATTTATAACATTTGACAAAGCTGACAACCTATCTGAGCTTGATTTCCTTTACCCCACTTAACTTGCTAAGCAAGGCTTCAAAGTGCATGGAGTTCAATGGCTTAATAAACAATTCTACTAGTTGATTTGTTGTTTGAATATAGGTTGTTCGAATCATATCTTCTTGAATTTTCTCATGACCAAATGACAATATATTTCTATGTGTTTAGTTCACTCATGAAAATTTGGATTTGATTTTATAAGCATGGCTCCCTTATTATCACAAAACAAAGTCAGTGTTTATGCATGGTTTATCTTCAAATCTTTCAAAATGTTTTTTCAACCATATAACCTTGCAATATGTAGTGGCCATAAAATGATACTCTGATTATATACTCAAATGAGACATTATTGTATTCTTCTTAATCTTCCAGAAAACTAGTGCCTAATGGAGTAAAATACAATAACCCATAATTAATCTTCTTGTTTCCCTGCAATGAGCCAAATTAGTATCATAAAATGCTCATAATTAAAGTGAACCTATAGATGGAAATAAAATACCTTGCCCAAGTATTTGTTTGATATTCTTAAGCACTTGATAAGTTGTTTCCAAATGTGGTTGCCAAGGTTTGTTAATAAACTAACTCTGCACATGTACAACATGAATCAAGTTTGGCCTACTTATATGTTGATGCATCAACCAAAAGCTTTCCATCAAATTGTGTGAGTGACTTGTTCTGCTTTACAAGAAGCTGATAAGGTTTGACATCTAACCTAATATCATCTACGATTTTTAAGGCATATTTTCATTATGACAAACTAATCCATACCGTGATCCTACAACCTCTATGCCAAGAAAATATTTGAGCTGCCTAGATTTTTAAGTTTTAATTACTCGGACAAGAAAAGCTTAACATTCTCTATGTCCTGCAAATCATCCTTAAATAATATCACTTTATTAATATATACAAATAATGCCAAAAAGCTACCTTAATGACTTTAGACAATAAAGAATATTTAGATAGAGACTAATGGAATCTTGTGGCTTTGAGTGCACTAGAAAACTTGATAAACCACTGTTTAGAAGCTTGTTTCAACATATATAATGATTTATAATGTTTGCAAAATGGTTCTCCCTCTTTCATCTAAAACCAAGAGGCAAGGACATGCATACTTCTTCATCAAGGGCACCATTCAAGAATGCATTATTAACATCTAGTTGATGTAGATGTAAACCATGTAATGTTGCCACACTAAGTAACACGTAAAGTATCACCATTTTGGCCATTGGGGTAAAAGTTTCTTGTAATTGACTCCTTCGACTTAACTGTAACCTTTGGCCACCAACTAGGCCTTATATATAATTTGTTTGCCCTATTAGCCTTCAATTTTATTTTATACACTTATGTATAGCTAAATAGCTACTTAGTAGGATGGCAATAGCACCAAACTCTAAGTCCTACTAGCTTGTAAAATAATTATCTCATGTTGCATGGCTTCACACCACTTTAGAGTTTAAACAACCTATGAAAAAACTTATAGGTCCTTTGAGGAGTGTGAGTTGAGTATTACATGCTTTATAAACATAAGAAAGTTTATCATAACATAAGAATTAAGAAAGAGGGTAAGTAGTACCTGAATTTTTGACTAGATTCCTACTACCTTGTAAAGTAGTTATCTCATGTTGCATAGCTTCATACCACTTTAGTTTTTAAATAGCCCGTGAAAAACTTATAGGTCCTTTGAGGAGTGTGAGTTGAGTGTTATATGCTTTATAAACATAAGAAAGTTTACCATAACATAAAAATTTAGAAAGAGGATAAATAGTACCTGAAGTTTTGACTATATTCCTAGATGATGTTAGTTTAAACCTTAAAGGAAATGTCATCTCGATATGAAAGTCTTGCAAATATTGAGGAGTTTTCATGAAATGGCTATTGCATCAAAGTGGTTAGATGGGCACAACTGATGACTAGGATGGAGTATTAATGGTCTGAATGAGAAATGGTGATGGTTTTATAACATTTAGTATATGTAATAAAGAAGAAATACGAGAAACAGTTTGGTTGTAGGCTTAGTGAGTTAGTTGTTCATTCGGTAAGTGAGAGAATAAGATCTACATAGATAAGGAAAAGGAAAATTATGTGTGAATAGAGAATCCATGTTAGAATTTGGGGATGGGTCATCATTTGGGAACCAAAATTTTAGGTGTATTAGGATCATTTTGCGGTGTAGTGATATGGAAAGAAAGTGTGGTTTTAGAGAAAAAATCTCTTGAAACTATTACCTTTTTATAAGAAAGAACACATACCTGATACCTTTTTTACCCATAAAGATATCTAAGAAACATTAATATCCTCGAAGATAAAACTTTAAATGATTTTGTGCATGAATAGAAATAAAACAAAAAAAAAACTAAATACTCGTGAATATGAATAATTTGGACTTTTATTGAATAATTTTTTGTTTAAGGTTTTTCCTTAGAGAAATAGAGTAGGTGTTTGATTTATGAGCTATGTTGTAGTAAGAATAACATCCCCTCGTAATTGATTAAAAAGAACAACTTGAATAAGCAGAGCATGTGCCACATTTAATAAATGCCTATGTTTTTGTTTGGTAACTCTATTTTGTTATGGAGTATTGATGCAACTAGTTTGATGACTTATACCTCTTTATTCACCCTAAGGTTGCTTTAGGTTGTTAAAACACTTGTTGTCTTAACCTCTAGAGTGTTGTATAGTTGTTTTGAATCATCCTAAAATTAAGAGAAGTTCTAACCTTTTATGATTGAGTGTTTATGTTTATAAAATTTTGCCAATGTGCTATGCAGGGATATTATTAACTCCAAAAAAGAAGGCAAAAAGGCACCCCTCAAAGATAATGCTTTGGAAGACATGCCAAGGTCATAAAGGAAGGATTTTTAATCCCCTTAAATGCTCTTAAGGAAGGAAGCAAGACGTCTAAAGTGGAGAATTTGTAATATACTTTTAAAGATAGAAGCAAAGCATATAAAGATGGTAGGTGTCGAAGGCATTTAATGCAAAGGAAGAAATGAGAGGACAAATAGAAGATTGAAGGCTCTAACAATGATAAGAGATGAACCAATAAGCATGAAAGGAAAACAACGAGTGTTGAAATGGATAATGAGCATAGGTAAAGTCTTTAGAAAATTTCTCAACTCATTTGGTCAATATGAAGGTGACTCAATGATCATGAAAAAACCTATAATGATCATGGAAATGTCTTGTTGGCCCTTGAGCACCAAGAATGGGGTTTGAATTGGTGGAAAAATTAAAATTTTGGAGGGATGGATTTGATGAGATGGAAATAAAAGATGATGGACAAGAGTTAAAGACAAAATATTTTATAGTGGTTCGGGTGTTAACAAACCCTGCGTCCACTCCCTAATTCTTTTAATTAGATATTCTACTAACATTAAATGGTGTTTTGAAGCTCACACTAAACTCTTACACTTTGTGTTTTATGGCTCACACACAACCTTACAATTTGAGTTTCAAGGCTCATATAAAAACCTTCCAAATGTTTTTCCAATGGCTCACACTTAACCTATACAAGAGTTTTATAACTAGGCTAACTCTCAAACCCAATAACAATGGTGTTTAATGCTCACACTCGACAATAACAACTCACATACAAGAATTAAAGGTTGAGAAACAAAATTGTAAGAGTTTGGCTATATTCAATGTTATTCTCTCGCATTATGTCTATTTGCCAGAGTATTTATAGGCAACAACCATCAAAAAGACATTATAAACAAAATAATTGCTAAATCTTCATGTTATGCTAGACAGATCTTGTATTAAATGAATATCAGACTAATTTTGTGATCGTGATTTCCCTTTTAGCACAAAAATTGCTAAAATCATAGTAGAGAACCCTGTTTGTATCCAACGGCTAGTCCACATGGTACACTACCATTGGTTTTCTAAGAAAATAGTCGTTATGTTCTTTAAGCCAGACAAAAGTCGTGGTCTCAAAATATTTTTCTCTAGGATGTGATTGCCATCATGAATCCTTCTGTTTGATGAGGAAATGTAGCTTCATTAAATTACGATCTCGATCACTATGTCACTCTTGCGAATTTTGATAAACCAACAACTTTCTAGGACACTTGGCATGTTTTAGTTATGGACTTAATTCCCTTTAGGAAAATCTAAAAGTCATGATCGCGAATTTGAATGCGACTCTAACCACAAATTTGTCTATCATAACTTTACAAAATCTTTGGTAAGAAAAAGGTTGTGATTTCCACTACGAATCTGTCTCCTCCATATTCTTCCATTCTTCTTGCAAGATAGCAATCGTGAATTTGAAGTTCCCCTTACAAATTAGAATGCCTTTCATAATACTTGAGATTTAGACTCTTATTCAACTTTCAACGCAAACATATTTAAAAATCTGTAAAATCAACACTTAAAAATTGATGTTATAAGATATCAATCTACATTGTCAAGATTAAAAGAGAGTTTTGACTTAGGTTTGACCAACCTAGTCCACCAATCTCCTCGCTTTTTGATTTTGACAACTTAGATTGATTTTACAAGGGATAAAGAATGCATAAGGGTGGAGTTGAGATGGTTATCAAATTTTAACAATTTAAACTTGTAATGCAATTAAACTAATTGAAGTTAAATTAATTGAAATTGCTCCCCCTCAAATGATAGTCCCATTAATAATGTAATCACAAGTTCACTCTCCCCTTTTGTCAAGATCAAAAAGAAAGAAAAATGTAATTATAAGGATAAGTATAAAGTTATGCAAATAAAGAATACTAAGAACAACCATACATGGAACAAAAATTTCAACTATTATTAATATCTAAAAATACATAATAAAGTTAAATATATAATAAAAAAAACTTATTGGATCATATACTTAGGCTAAAGGCAAAAAGATAAAAATGGAAAAAGAATTACAAGCTTAAGTAAGAAAAACTAGAGAAGTGGAAAGATGTAATCATCATTAATATCTCCAACTCCTTCACCTCCTTCTCATTGTGCCTCATCCCCTTCTTCCATTTCTTGGTCTTTCTCTTCCTTTAAGGTATCATCCTAATCCTTAAAGTCTAGAAGATGAAAAGGTGTTGCACCCACCTTCTCTTGAAGGTCCACTAGGTCATTGTGGAAATGGAAAAAAAAAAGAAATCTCCTTTTAATCTTGTGTATCATCTTGTCCAACTTCTTATTGATGGAAAAGAGAGAGATGGTAGAAGTTTTAGGTTTGGCTTTGGGCTTAAGAGATGGAATAGGTTGGACACTTTCCTCTATCACAAGCCTTTTCCTTTGTGAAGCATGTATGGTTTCTTGCTTCTTTGCCCCTAGAGACCCTAAGGTATAAATATAGGTATCAAGATGGACTGTCTTGGCATTAATCAAATAGGGAAATTCAAAGAAGTTTTGGAAGGGTAACTATTTTTTTGGTGAGGAATTTCTCATTTTCCTCATTCAGGGCTCCCACAAACTGGTATATGGCTATGACATGATACGGGAGAAGAAATTGGCTTTTGGACTTTATGCTCATGTGAATCAATTGATCCACAAAGTATCGACCAATTTGAATTGGTTTATTTTTTATTAGGCAAAACAAAAATGCTAGGTCTTTTTGGGAAATTTTTTCATTCTCATAGCCCCTTACATTTACAGAGAAAGTATGATTCGATGAAGAAGTCGATTGGTAAGGATCTTAATGTATTTGGCCAAAGATGTTTTAGGGTCATGTTTGGTTTCAATAGAAATCTCTGACCAAAATTCAAAATAGATTACATAAAGTCCAGAGATAATGAAAGGAATATTATCTCCCACTTGAAGGTTGAAAGTAGAAGAAAGTTGGGCAAAGGTTATGAAATGGGGATCCCTAAAAGCACTAAATGCCAACCCATACACACCTACTTTTGATTCAATCTTTCTACTCAAGGTGATAGTGCACATGAATTCTTGGACTAGCTCCTCATAGCCTGGTTCATTCCAAAAAATGAATTAAACCTGGCATAGGTTAAAGAGAAAAACATGAATTTCTTCTTTGATTCCAAGTGATTTAAGGTGAAAGGTCAAAGGGATTTTGTTGGCTTGGATGATTTTATTAGTATTGGCTTTAAACCTTTCTTTCTTTTCCTTTATTATCCCTTTCATAAGGTGAAGGGGAGGAGGGCCTTAAGGTTAGGCAATGCCCTTCCCCTTCTCTACTCTGGTTAGTTTCTTGGGTGCCATTAAAGATTGAAAGTTAAAAGAGTTTTTGAAAGATTAAGAAAATAGATGAAGAGAAAAGTATAAAAGTGGAAAAGATGAGTGTTAGGATGGCTTAAATAGGTAGAAAATAGAGTAAAAATGGTAAGAAAATGATAGCATAAGCAATAAATAAGGAATATGTGCCGATTAATAGTCAAATCAATTAATATTTGGCAGTTACTAGAATTTGCGGTCGCTATTAGTTGGTCACGATCGCTAATTATGAATTTTATGAGTAATGGATAAAATTTTCTCAAAAATTGAAGGAGTCAATGACTAACAAATTTGAAATTTGAAAAAATTCGCAATGGTGATCTAAAATCATTATAGCAAATTGAGAGTTGACAAGAATTTTGACTAGTGCCTTTAAATAGTGATTGCAAATTATAAGGCAAAACGAAAAACAATGATAAAAATACGAATTGACCTTCCTATATGTGATCACTTTAATGTAATGATGATCAACTCAAGCAAATTGTTATAGAAAAGCACAATTGTATGATGAATTAACACATCCAAAGCATTCAACATACATAACTATCAAACATAACATTCAATCAATCAAAATTGACAAACATAATGAAAAATATGAAGTGAGATAAATTTTCACCCTATGGAGCTTCCATCTAGCATCCCTAGTTCCCTCTTGATGCAATCCATTCTTTCTTCATTAAGGGGTTTAGTGAATATATCCGCAAGTTAATTATTTGTGACAATAAATTCTAACACGATAAGACTATTTTGGACATGATCTTTAAGAAAATGATGTCTAATATCAATGTGCTTACTTCTTGAATGATGGATGGATTCTTTGAAATATTTATTGCATTCATGTTATCACATTTGATGGGAATATGATCAACATCTTTGTCATAATCCTTGAGTTATTATTTCATCTAAAGAACTTAGGTGCAATAATAACTCATCGCCACATATTTTGCTTCAACAGTGGATAAAGAAACCAAAACTTGTTTTTTGCTAAACCAATAAACTAAATAATCACCTATGAATTAGCAAGTTTTAGAAGTGCTCTTTCTATCTAATAAACTACCAACATAATCCACATAAAATTATCTAAGAAAACTCAAAGATGATTTCCTAGGATACCATAATCCTAAATGCAATGTGCCATGTAAATATTTAAGAATCCTTTTGACAACATTTGAATGTGATTCCTTAGGGCAAGATTGGAACCTAGCACATATGCAAATCTTAAACATAATGTCTAGTCTAAAAGCAGCAAGATAGCGGATAAAGCCAATCATACCTTTATACCTATTTTCATCAATTAGCTTACCTTATTCATCTTTATCTAGTTTGATGATTACACACATTGGAGTCTTTGCCACTTTGAATCCAACCATGCCAAACCTTTTGAGTAGATCATTTGCATACTTGGTCTGATTAATTAAGATGCCCTTTTTGGTTAGTTTGATTTGTAGACCAAGGAAGAACTTGAGTGCACCTATCATACTCATCTCAAATTCCCTAGTCATACACTTTGAAAAATCTTCATAAAGAGATTCATTAGTAGCTCTAAATATAATGTCATCAACATATATTTGTATAAAGATGATTTCCTAGGATACCATAATCCTAAATGCAATGTGCCATGTAAATATTTAAGAATCCTTTTGACAACATTTGAATGTGATTCCTTAAGGCAAGATTGGAACCTAACACACATGCAAATCTTAAACATAATGTCTAGT
>CATIWR010215139.1:0-49859 GCA_949677035.1 Omphalea diandra
ATATATATATATATTATTTATAAAGAATATTTATCATTTGTTAAGTTAATATTTGACAAATAATGTGGTGTTTGGTAAAACTAAAAATTAACTAGTGAAAATTAAATTATGAAAATTTAAATACTGAAAATTTAAGAATTAAATAATTTTAGTACTGAAAATTATAAGAGTTTAATGATAATTGAATAAAAATTAATTCTTTAAAAATAAATCTAAGAAATAAATTTAAGATAATATAACTATAAAATATATAATAAATTATCATATAATTCATTTTTAAATATTTAAAATTGAATTATGATAATAAATTATGATAATTATGGTGAGAGATATCTTAATGAAATATATCAAAATAGTGATTTTTTCTATTACTTAATCATTTAAGTAAAAATTGTCTACTTAGTAGATTAAGTGTTTTTTCGTAATTACATGATTAATAAAAAAAATATTATCAAACACACTTAAAATGTTAAGAAGTTAAAAAAAATATATTATCAAACAATCTTAAAAAGTAAATGTTAAATATTTTAATTTTAGGTGCTTAATATGATTATCAAATAATCCATAAGTAATAATGAATTATATCCTATTATCATATCATATTACCTAATTAATTAAAAGACTATAAAAAAGATTAATTACTAAAAAATATATAAAAAAACAAAGAAAATACATATAAAAGAATAATGAAAGTATTAAAAATAATTATTATCTGATTAAATGATTAAAATTTTTAAAATAAATTGTTTTAGATTAATTTAAAATTCATTTATTTTGACATCTATATATGAAATAAAAAAATATAATTTTTTAATTAATATAATTATTATCTTAGAAATTATTTAAAATAATAATTAATCATTTGTCAAGTCATTATTGACACATAACAAATATAAAATCAATAAAAAATATAATAGCAAGTTAGGGAAATATTTTAAAAAGGAAATTCTTTTAGAAAAAATAAAAATAACTTCATTAATTGAAATTACAAAACAATATAAAAAGAAGATACCTTATAATGTAAAAAATCTATAAATAAAATTTTATATTAAAAAATAAGTAACAGAAATTTGTCTTTAAAATGTCAAATTGAATTGATAGTATCCAATTTGGCCAATCAACAATATATGAGCCTATTTGATGACAATTAATATATTTTTTAATTATATTTGATAGTCTTCAAATACAGATTTATTATAGATATTTAAACCTTGCCCTCTATGAATTATCTTTTACCTATAAATTCAAAAAATCATATAATTACAAAAAATTATAAAAAAATAAATATAAACACAATATTAATGAAGATTTACTACAAAATAGAACAAAAAAAACTTTAAAATTTGCCAATAATAGTAAATCTAATGGCGAAACTAAAAATCTCACAAAAAAAATAAGTAACAAAATTTTATATCCAACAGATATAAAGAAAACAAATTATTTTATACTACATATAAAAATGACTAAGTAGAAAAATTTTTTAGGTATAAAAGAGAATAATTTTTTAAATTAATAATAATAACTTTAAATTATAAGTTCTAATTTGATGGATAATATTTGTTTATATATCTAATTATTACTTCAATATTTAAAATTTATTATTATTTAAAATAATTAAAATAATAGATATTATTTTATTCTTTAAAATTTATGATTTTTGTATAATACCTGGAATAATAAATAAAGATATTTATAGAGAAAAATAGATAAAGATATTTAGGATCCATTTGGGATAGTTGATTAACATAGCCAATGGTTGATAGTTGTTAGCTGATAATTAGTAGTTAACAACGGTTTAATATTAAGTGTTTAATAAATTATATTTAATTGTTGCTATTAACTCATAAAATGACTAATAATGACATATTGTTAATATTTTATACATTAAATTAAATAAATTAAAATATAATAAAATAATATATTTTTCATATATGCTTATAAAGTATAGTTTCAAAATTTATAATACTATAATTATTAATTTGTATTTATGAAATTGTAAGAATTAATTATTATTAATGTTAATCAATATATGTTAATATATTTTAATAATTAGAATATCCTACATATAATTTTTAAAAAAACATATATATAATAATTTTAAATAAATTATTTATTATATAAAATAATTAAAAAAATTATAATTCATAATTGTTAGTTAAATAATATAACTTGAAAAATAATAATAAACTAAGGATAATTTTGACTATTTATTAGTTAAAACATCAAAGGTTTAGAAAAAAAAAGTTTCAAATAAGAGTTAATAAATAGTGTAGTTGATTTGAGTTGTATCAATTATCAGTTGTTGTTTTATATAATTTACTAAATACCTATTCTATAGTTATTTAATGAAAAACATCTACCTATTATATTTATCAGTTGTATTAAATACTTTCTTATATTTTTTAATTACTGTTACTTTACTTTTTAATATTTAAAATTAAAATAAATATAATATAAGGTTAAAAATTTATTAATAATAAATCATAATTATTATACTAAAATGTGATTTACAAAAAAATGTTTTCCTCATAAAAATAAAATTTTACTAAAGATTAATTTTTTAAAATATATTTATAAATAGAAATATTATTCTAATATTATTTATATATTTTAATTATAAATTAAAAAATAATTAAAAAAATATAAGAAATAACTATAAAAAATTAAGCTATCATTGACAATAAAACCAACAATAGCTTTTGACCGTTAAAAAAAAAAAAAAAAAAGAAAAAGAAAGAAAACTTAACAATTAAGAAAAAGGAAACTTCCAAATTGTCTATTAGTGGATGCATCTTTCTTATTACCAATGGAAGCGTTTCTTCTTAACCAAAAAAAAAAATCGCTGATTTATTAATGGCATGTTTGCACGGTGGGACCTGTATGTACTAACTTTCTTCAGTTTCCAACTTCGTATGACCAGAAATTTTAAAATTATACTCTTTTATTTAAGATTTAAATGTTATTTTATTATTTTATATGAATTTTTAACTTATAAAATTTTTAAATATTATCATATTAAATCAAATCTATTGAATTAATCACAATGATAAATGATTCAGCCAATCAATTTAATCATCAAATTCTGATTTTAAAATTATTAATATAAAATAGAGTTTTAATGATATTATCTTAAAAATATATTGAATTTAATATCCTAATCAGCAATATTTTTCACGTGTATCGTAATATACAAATAATCAATTTAGCAAAGTTTTTTTTTTTTTTTGACTAGCTCAGTACATATGGTTAATACACCCAACCTGGGGAAGGCGAATTTGAACCCTACTCTTTGCAAAAAAATGTTTACTTCTTTTGAGCCACTAGGGCTACTCAATTTAGCCAAGTTAGTTTTAGAATAAAGCTAAGATATTCAACCAAAAATTCTAATATTATGTTGTTAATTTTAGCGTATTAATTTATTTTCTCCAAAAATTAAATTAAATAATAATATTAATTTTTAAAAAAGTATATAATATTAATAAAGATAAAGTTTTAAAAATAATGAAATTGCAGTTACGCATAGCATAATTAATGATTAATAATTTTATAAATTTTTATATTATAATTCACATGTACGAACTAGATTTCATGAGTTGGGAAATTATGAAAGATATTTCCGGTTTTATTGTAGGCACCTCATTTACTGTTTGGTCAAAGCGTTTTGAAATGGATTATAAGGTTGTCGCTTCCATCCAAAGAAGTCCAAAGTGGTGGCCAGCCACAGGTCCAAACGACAAAGAACAGAGCAGCTGACATGGCACGGTCAGATGGGGTCTACTTTCCTGCCAAATAATCAGCCCATCGTACAAAAATAATTGCGTCTGCATCTCCCGAGTGCATGCACGTCAGCACTGAATAACGTAACCCATTGGAGATTGCTCCAAATGACAGCTAAGCCGGCCCAAAATTTAGCATCATCTTATCTAAGACAACTAAAGACTGATGACGTAGACCTAAACAATAGGCATGGAAATTTTGCCAGCGTGGACGGGCAGTCGACCCAATCCACTTCCGACGGATAGGTAAATTAGCTTGAATATGTTTTTGAAAATAATTAAATCGAATTAAAAAATTAAATTAATTCGGTCAGATGCCGATGCTTTTCAGAACGTTATCGGATCAGACTAGAGGTAATATTTGACTTGTTTCTTAGAAAAATATTAACTTCAATTAATTGTTAACGTTCTCTTTTAATATTTTTTACTTAATTGATTATCATCTTATTATTTTAAATTTTCATATTTAAAATAATTTAAAAATATTATATTTTAATATTTTTTTATTTATTATAATAATTTATTTAATATAATAATAAATTTAAAAATTTTAAATTAAAATGATAAAAAATAATTAAATAAAAATATTTTAAAATTAATTAACGACTGTTATTAGTATTTTATATTTATTAATATCTGACTCGATTTTAAATTAGCTTGAGTGTAGAATCTTTTAATCAGGATAAGTATATAATTTGCGAATTTTAGTTTATTTCTGACTCGGTACCATCCAATATGGGCCGTTATCATGGAATGACAAAACATTCATTTTATTTATAAAATTTTATCAACATTTATTTCATATATCTAATTAATTCTACTGCTATATTCTAGATAATTATTTTTATCATTTTATAATTATTTAAAATTATTTTTACATGTTTTATTTTTAAGATATAATAATATTATATCAACTTTAATTTTTTTATTCTTCAATAAAACATTAACTTTTTTTTATAATTATTTGATTAATTAGATATAAATTCATTATAAATTTCAATTATTAATTCTCAATAGTCATCTGACTTGGTTAATACTAGAGGTGACAATTCATGTCGTGTTTTTATCTAATGTAGTTCTTCTTATAACATAACTTGTAACCGTGTCGCATTGAGTTAATATAACTGTTATTTGCTAATTCATTGTATTGTGTGATATAATTATAATAATATATTTTAAATAAATTTAATATTTTTATTTAAATTATTAATTAATTATTATTTTATAAAAAAATTATTATCAAATAAATAAAAATAATAAAATAAATTTCTCAAAATTTATAATTATTTATAAATATAGTAAAAAAAATTTTATTAATTCATATTTTCAAATTTATATGATATACTTTTAAGAGAAAATTTATGAAATTTGAATGAAATAATTCATGATAATCAATCAATCAAATAAAATTAAATAATTTATATTCAAAAATAAAATTAATAAAATAATTATAAAATTGCATATACATATGTGAGATAATTATAATAAAAGATAGTCTATTAATTCATATTTTCAATCTTATGTGGTATAATTTTAAGATAAAATTTATTGAATTTAAACGAAATAATTCATGATAATATATTATATTACTACGTGCTTTTGTATATTTAAAATTTTGAATAATCAATAAAATTAATTTAAATTTTTACATCTTATATAGACTTTTACATTTAAATGTTTTCTAATTTTTATATAATCTTAATATTTTTTATAATTTTTAATTTTTTATATTTTTAGTTTCCTATTTAAAAGATTTTTTATATGGTATTTAATATTTTTAATTTCTTATTTATAAATTTTTTTTATGATCTTAGCTTCTCATTTAGAATTTTTACAATTTATATTTTTAATTTTCTATTTAAATTTTTTTTATATGGCAGTTAATTTTTCTAAATTTTTATTTAGAATTTTTAATATAATAGTTTTCTATAACATAATGTAAAATAATAACACGTGACTGTATCATATACAATTGTTTGCTTAATAACAAGTAATATTTAAAACTAACTCTAAAAGTAGGATTAATAATATATATTAATTTGTTATCACTATAATTTAATTAAACTACTTGCAAATCACACATTGCATGATATGATTTTATTAATAAATTTATATTTTAATTAATTAATGAATTAATTACATTAAATTTTAATACAAAAATAATAATTAAATTTTACCACTATTTTATAATAAATTATTATCTTATAAAAAAAATATTATATAATTAGATTTTTTAACTAAATAAAAAACTATAATTAAATTAGTATAGTAATTTTAAATAAAAGTCATAAAATGATGAATATGAAAAGTTTTCTATATTATTAAACCTTTTAAATTGATTTTATATGAAAATCTTTTAATATTATTAAACTTTTAAAATTTCTTATATTATCAAACTTTTTCTATTGTGAAAAACTTTTTATATTATTAAACTTTTTAAATTGATTTTATGCAAATAATTTCCTATATTATTAAAATTTATGAACTTTTTATATTATTAAATTTTATATTTTTTTGTTTAATTAATGAAGAAAACTAAATTTTTAATTGTTAGTTTGTTTGCCTATGATAAAATAAGAATATATTATCTGGCCATTTATCAAAAATATTATGTTGCTAATATAATTGTATGAAAAATGATAGACATTGATTTAAATTAAGTTTTAGAATGGATTATGAATCTAGGCATATAATAAATTCTAAACAACTTTAAGGGAAAAGATGCCCATTCAGATAAAGTAAACTACCATCACAATGAACAAAACAATGTTAATAACTACTAAGCACAAACTACGATGTTTCTAGCACCAAATGAAATCATCCATGTCGAAGGTGCCATGATAAGCCATAGAAAACTAAACAAATATGTCAATGATCTGATCAATAAGATCCAGAATAAGAGACCTAAGTATACAGATTTTGGGGTCGTCTATGAATACTCGTTAAGTCCATACATTATGGTGCAGTCGATGCCTCTAAAATAGAAAACACCAATCTTGGAGTCTTATTGGGGAAAAAATAGACCTAGAATGCATCTTTTGTACTTTTCGGGACACGATACAGCATCAAACCCATATAGACGAAATGTTATGCTCGGTGTTCCTACTACCCTACATGGAAGACATCCACTAGATCCCAATATGGCCCAACACGTTTCAATTAGGGCAGAACAAGGCAAGCCTTATTTCGATCGAACAAGGAAAATATGTGATGAACTGCAACACTTCACACCATTGGGTGCACTAAGGAGGGAGATAATTTTATGGACAAGCCAATAAGAAGAAGATATCACCTGGCCATACCCTATGAGTGACAGGTTGGCTGAAATAAAAGGATTAACATAAATACTCTGAATTTCATAGAGATGGAGGGCATAATATAAAAGATTATAGGTAGTTTAAGGAGGAAATTGAGTGCCTAATGTAGATAGGGGTTTTGAATATATTTACCAAAGGAATAGATCACTTTGAACAAAAGGAGGAAACTGAGCAAAGAGCCATTGACAAATTAAAACCTTCAGGAATAATACATGTCATAACAGGAGAGATAACGATTAGAGGCAACATAACAAAAAGAAGAAAATATCAATATGACTAAAATGCAAAAGGAAAACCTCATAGCCCTTACGTTTGATTACACAAATGGGGTAAATGTGTTAGAACCTCATACATATGCCTTAGTCATTGAAAGGATCGTGCGTGAATACTCAGTAAAAATTATATACTGAAAGCTTGGTCAATTTGATCACTTTGACTGTGTTCATTTTTCACACTGAATTTAAAACTTCAAGTGTTGGAACAAAGGTTTTTAGAAAAAAACTGGAATATAAACTCAGTTCCTTTTCATAAGGGTTGGAACAAAGGTTTTTAGAAAAAAGCTGGAATATAAACTCAGTTCCTTTTCATTCATGCATATTTTAATACAAAAATCAGGTTATATAATTGATACAAACAAGTTTGAATGTTGTTTTACAACTCAATACCTTCACAGATACACTAACACCATACTGTCAACAGAAACATGATTATAGGGTCTGCTTTTTATCAAAAAGTTGCTAACAAGTATCTTCAAAAATATCTTGTTAAAGTCTTCTAGAAGACTGTCAATGACCAATACTCCTCCTTGATATTCTTCTTGAAGACTCCAAACTTTGACCTTAAAAATTCAAACTTAGTTATTAGAAGAGCTTTGGTAAGTATATCTGCAATTTGTTCCTTCGAGCAATAGTGCTGAAACTTGATTTCTTCAGCCTTTTCAGCCTCCCTAATTGAGTGAAACTTGACTTGAATATACTTTGTTCTCACATGTTGAATCGAGTTTTTTGCAATGACAATGACAAACTTATTATCCACCCAAATTATTGTTGAATTATCTTGAACAAAACCAAAATCAATCAATACTTTTCTAAGCCAAATGTCTTGATTTTCAACATTTGCAGCTGAGATATACACAACTTCAGCAGATGACTAAGCAACAACTTTTTGCTTCTTTGAATTCCAAGAGAATGCCCCACTTCCAAAAAGAAAACACATAACCATAGTGCTTTTAGAATCATCAACACTTCCAACCCAATCACTATCAGCATACCCCTGTAATTCATCACTTTCACACTTGCTAAACCAGAGACCAAGATCAGTAGTGGCTGCAATATATCTCAATACTCTTTTAGTAGCACCAAGATGAATTTTGCTTGGACTTTCTATGAACCTCGAAAGTAAACTTGCTGCAAACATGATGTCTGGTCTGGTTGCAGCTAGATATAACAGACCTCCCATAATGTTTCTAAAGATCGAGGCATTTGTTTTTCCATTTCCATCTTTTCTAGTTAGCTTCTCATTCACCACTAAAGGTGTAACAACAAACTTAACTTTATTCAACTGAAATTTTTTGAGAACCTCCCAAGCATATTTCGTTTGAGAAATGAAAATGTCTTCTTCAGATTGACTAATTTTCATTCCCGATAAGAAAGTCATCTCTCTCATATCAAACATCTAAAATTCCTGCTGCATTTTCTTCTTGAAGTTTTCAACTTCCAAATCATCTCCTTTTGTCACCAAAAGTTCATCCACATATAAGGATACAATCAACCTTACTTCATCTTCATCTTTCATGACAAATAAAGTGGTTTCATTTTCACTCTTAAGGAAGCCTTGTTGCAACATATAAGTGTCAATTCTATTGTACTGAGCTTTTGGAACTTGCTTGAGCCCATAAAGAGCTTTGTTGAGCTTGTACACCTTCCCTTCTTCACCTGAGATTATAAAGCCTTCAGGTTGCCCCACAAAGATATCCTCCTCTAATATACCATTTTAGTAATGCTGATTTTACATCTAAATGAAAAGATTCTCTAATTTTCTTTTGCTACGAGTGCCATTAGAAGCCTTATGGTGTCAAGCCTTGCTAAGTGCAAATGTATCAGTGTAGTCCATTTCAGCTTGTTGAAGATAACCCTTAGCAACCAATCTGGCCTTAAGTTTGTTTACATAACCATTAAGATTTAATTTGGTTCTGTAAACCCACTTAACACCAATTGTCTTGTGTGTTTCAAGCTTCTCCACAAGCTTCCAAGTGTCATTTTTCCTTATCATATTGATCTCCTCCTCTATGGCTTTCCTCCAACCTTCATGACTTGATGTTTCATCATAGCTTGCTGGTT
Organism: Omphalea diandra; assembly: GCA_949677035.1. Taxonomy (NCBI): domain Eukaryota; kingdom Viridiplantae; phylum Streptophyta; class Magnoliopsida; order Malpighiales; family Euphorbiaceae; genus Omphalea; species Omphalea diandra. The sequence goes on from CATIWR010215139.1 coordinate 9,433, forward strand.
CAAGAGTGATTAAGTTGCAACTATCATAAATGTCTTCTAGCAGTCTTGTGCCTCTCACATCATGTTCAATATCACTATTTGAGCTTTATACATCTTTAAGTGCCTCAATTTCAGTTTTATCTTGAATTTTTCCTTCCTTCCAGTCTCATTCAGCAACTTCATCAAATTTCACATTCCTGTTAACAAAAACTTTCTCTGTTTTGCTATTAAAGATTTTATATCCCTTGGTGATATTACTATAACCAATGAAGATAACAACATCTGATTTCTTGTCTAGCTTGTTCCTCTTTTCCTCAAGTATGTGTGAATAATAAACATACCTAAAAACCCTCAAATACTCTACTGATGGTTTGGTTTCATGCCACATTTCAAATGGAACCTTGTCATTTAATGCTTTTGTTGGTAACAAATTCAGCAAATAAACAACAACATTGATTGCCTTAACCCATGAATGTTTTAGCAAGTTCTTCTCATGCATCAAACACTTGGCCATCTTTATCACAGTTTTATTCTTCCTTTCACTCACTCCATTTTGATGTGGAGTGTAGGAAACTGTGAATTGGTGCTTAATCCCTTCATTATCATAAATAACCTTGAAATCTTTTGAGACGTATTCACCTCCATTGTCTAATCTTAGCATTTTCATTCCACAATCAGCTTCCTTCTCTGCATGTGCTTTAAACTTCACAAACTCACTTCGCATTTTTGATTTCTTCTTCAAGAAACTCACCCAACAATACCTAGAGTAATCATCAATGAATAATAGAAAGTATTTGCTATTATTCAAGGATGAAACACTCATAGGTCCACACACATCAAAGTGCACTAGCTATAATTGCTCAATACTCTCCAGTTGTTACTTAAAAATGACATCTTATTTTGCTTCCCAAATTGGCAAGCTTCACAAACACTTTCTCTTTCCACAATTACAGGCAAGCCATCAACCAAATTCTTTTGATGTAACAAATTCAAATTCTCATAACTGAAGTGTCCTAATCTCTTATGCCGAAGAATTGAGTTATTCACCACAGTTGAGTATGTTTTGTGTTACATCTAATGGGAAAAGTCTATCTTTCATATCTACTATCATCATTTCATTGGCATTTGGATCATAAATGATGCATTTTTTCTTTTTGAAATGTAATTCATAATCTTTCTCAAGTAGTTGGCTAACACTAAGTAAGTTTAAATTGATTTCAGGCACAAATAACACATCTGAAATGGATTTTGTACCTGTTGGAGTATTGATCACAACAGTTCCTTTGCCTTTGACCTTGAACCAAGCTCCATTGCTAACCTTTACTTTTGACTTGAAAGACTTATCAAGGATCTTGAAGCTATCCTCATAAAATGTCATGTCACTTGAGCAACCACTATCAACAAGCCAAATGTTCATTTCAGTCTTGGCAACATGGAGAGTTATTGTAAACAACCTCTTAGTTGGAGCTTCTTGATTTTCAGCTACTTGTGTTTGCTGAGAAGGTTGTGTTTGCTTGTTCTTGTATACTTTGGCCATGTGTCCAAACTGATTACAAGCTCTACATTAAATGTCAGGCCTGAACCAACAATATTTCTCAGCATGTGTCTTCTTCTTGCAATGTTTGCAAGGTGGCTTTTTTTCCACCTTTTTCATCTCCACTTATTTCATCTTTCCCTTTCTACTCTTTTGATTACTTTTTGCCTCCATTTGATTGACCTCTTTCACCTTGCTTTGCCATAAATGCTCCTTTAATTGTCTCTCCCTGTCTTAAGTTGAATCTCTGCTCTATGGTATGAAAGATATTCATCACTTCAGTTAAAGTGATGGTGGACAGGTCTTTAGTGTCTTCCAGTGAAGATATCTTTAGTTCGAATCTTACTAGAACACTCACAAAAACCTTGCACACTATCCTCTTGTTTGGCACCTCTACTCCAAGAAGTCTCAGCTAGTTAACTACTCTCATCAACCTATCACCATACTCCTTGAGTGTTTCAAAGTCTCCCATTCTGAGAGTTTAAAATTCTCTCTATAAATTCAAGACTTGAATTTATTTGGTTCTAACACTGCCTTAAAACTCCTCTTTGAGATAATCCTAGTCTTGTTTTGCTGTCTCACTATTCATGATAATAGAGGAATGAATTGCAGCTAAGACCTTGTATTTCTTAGCACATTCCTCACTATGTTGATGGAGTTGTGCTATGGTGGGATTGGCTCTTAATGGTGTTGGTTTTATACCTGATTTCATAGCATTCTAAAGGTTAAATGCCCTTAGATATGCCTTCATTTTCACAGCCCATACCTGGTAGTTTTCATCATTGAAGCTGAGTGATATTGGATTTGAGAATCCTTTTGAAGCCATTAACACACTCTCAAGATGTTTAGGTCTTTTTATGGGGTTTAAGCTCACTTATTTTCTCTTTTTTCAGACCTTAAAGATCTACAAAAGCTTTGATACCATATTTATTTTCATACTAAATTCAAAACTTCAAGTGCTGGAATAAAGGTTTTTAGAGAAAAGCTGGAAATAAACTTAGTTTTTTTTCATTCATGCATATTTTAATACAAAACCAGCTTATATAGCTGATACAAACAAGTTTGAATGTTACTTTATAACTCATTACCTTCACAAATACACTAACACTATGCTGTCAACAGATACATGGTTATAGGGTCTACTTTTTACCAAAAAACTGCTAACAATTCTCTTCAAAAATATCTTCTTAAAGTCTTATAGAAGAATGTCAATGACCAACAGATTGCATACAAAAAGCTCAGGAAAAGAATCAGTTTATTACAATTAGTTCAGACACCTTTGGTTTGTTTGGAAGAAAAGAATATCCTTTTAGAAGGATCAATTTCATTAAAGATGTAATTGGGAGATGGGGAGTTAAGTCTCAAATGTTGAAGCTATATTCACAGTGGCGGATGTGGATATATTTTACTACATAATATTAGGGGGGACTTATGATACTGGCATTGTGATTTGTATGTGATATTTCTACGTAAAAACCCTAGTAAAAGGAGGTACGGTACTTCAATAATAAAAGATCAACAATTGGCCCAAGAAGTCTCAACTATAGGGTTGAGGCAATTGAGTCAGACATCAACTTAGGTAGTTAACATTCATAGACACATAGAACCTTTAGAAACACTAGGCAGAGACTACAGAGCTGAGCCAATGTGAGAAATAAAAATAACAACAATCGCAATAAAAGGAATGCTATAGGGATATATATGCCTATCATTGTTAAAATAGGTGTAACTTCTATGCTTCGAGAATACCTAGATGTATTTATATGGATCTTAGTAGATCTTATAAGTATTGATCCATCAATTATTATGCATTTTTAAATACTGACATTTCTACTTGTCCAATAAGCCATAAAAAAAAAATAAAGTCATGCATTAGATAAACAAGCAAAAGTGATGGACGAAACAGATAAGCTACTAAAAAACGAGAGTTATTAAAGAGGTCCAGTATTTAGAATGGCTATCAAATGTTATCCTGGTAAAAACACTAAATGCAAAATGGCAAATATGCACGGATTTCAGGAACCTATAAGGACAACTATCTTTTTCTTAATATCACTCAAATAATTGATTCAACAATGCAACATGAGCGATATAGTCTCTCAGATGCTACAAATGGATAGTATCATATATGCATAAATAAGGTGAAAAAAGAGAAAGTAAGCTTCATTATAAATCAAGGTACATATGATTACCAAGTTATGCCATTCATTTTAAAGAATGTAGATGCAACCTATCAAGAATTGATAAACAATATGTTGAAGAATTTAATTGGCAAAACTATGGAGGCGTACGTGGATGATATCATTGCCCAAAGTTGAAAGGATGAAGAACACCCTACCAACTTGTTGGGTTCCATAGAACAAACGTAACGAAAAAATAAAAAAAATTCAAACATATATGCTACTTGATTAAATTGATGAAAAGGGATATAAAATCCTATCCATTCATGTCAAATTGCTAAACTGTTGGAAGACAAAAAATGAGTTTATATTGGTAATGCCTTACCTCAAGGTTAGAGTGTAAATTGTCAGATTCAGATATTATCAAGAGAACAAGATTCTTTGCAAGAATCTACACAAAATGGATTGTTTCCAAGCAAATAATGAGCTAACTCTAGGATTTTACGTGACTCTTTCTTTTATTTTCTAGATAGATAATGTGAACTCTTTTGTATCATTTTCAAAAATGCCTTAGATTAATATATTTTAACCAATAGATATATATAAGAGATATAGATAAAAATAGATATCCTATTTTATTTTAACATTTAAAATAATATATATATATATATATATATATATATATATATATATATATATATATATATCTAAACATTTAATATAATATCTCTAATACAATTTCGATTTTATTTTTTAAAATATTAAATTTAACTACAAATTTTAGCCTATTAATCTATACTATCTATAAAAGCGGCTAATTAGGAAAAACCTTTTTAGATCTAAAAAATATTTTTTTAAAATTGACAATAATAATTTTAAGTTATAAATTTTAATTGAATGAATAATATTTCTTTATAAAACTAATTATTAGTTCAATCTTTGAAATTTATGATTATTTAAAATAACTGAAATAATAGATAAAAATATTTATATTTTTAAGTTAGTTTTATTTTTTAAAAAAATATTTAAAAACTTTAAGGCAAATATAATTTAAGTTTAAAAATTTTAAATTGAATAAAAAATTAATTAGTTAATTGATTACTATAATTATTTAATTTAATTTAGAATTCATTTGTAAATATATTTTTTTCTTTTTTTGTCTTTCATACATATTACTCATACCTATATAGATAATGAATAAGTATAACATTTCTAATTATTAAATAAAATTTTGTTTCCCATTTTTAGTTTTTTTAAGAAAAAGAACATTGATATTATGTCCTTTAAAGAAGAGTCTTCTTAATGTATTAAAATTAATAAAATAATACTTATATGAAAGGAATGAAATATTAAAATTTTGTTACTTCAAAAACGGATTGGTATAAAGTTATCATGATTATATAGGAAATGAACAACTGTGAAAAATTATATTGATGGATAATGAGGTTTAGGTTTTTTTTATGTTATAATTTTTTTTATAAAATTCATTTGTTGATTTTTTACGTTAAAATATAATTTTTTTTTTACAAAAAACAAACACTACTAGAGAACTGCTTATTTGTGACCATGTTTTAGTGACCACCAGCAAAAGTCATCCTTACACAGTCACTAATAAGGACCAACTTTAGTACCCTTCGCGTTTTGTTACAATTTAAGGATGATAAATAATTCTCTTCGTTAGTCCAGATTTACTTCCGTCACAATTAGTGAGTATATGGCGGGACAAACACGCAAGCTCTTAGTAGGCTCATAAAAAAATGAAAAATAAAGGGCTCTTGTAAAAATAGAAAAGTTTGTCTCAGCTGTTCTCTCCTGCATAGAGCTTGACCCACAAAACTGAACGAAAAGGCCAACGCTAAGACAGTCTTGATCGACGGCTCTAAGATATTATCAAGAATCCCGTCTGCGCTTAGATAATCAGTTGATGACCATGTATTTCGAGAGGGAATACCGTAGTGAGGAATAACGATGTTTGCTGGTGAAGATAATCAATGACGGACCCTTTTTTTCCCCCATTTGTCGTCTCCTCTAGGGTTGTGAGTTAGATTCTTTAATTCAATTTCCATACGTTTTCTTGCTTTGGAATAGTTTGCCTAAAATGTTGATGGTTGGTAGGTTTAATCAAACGAAAACTCAACCCATTAATTATCTCCGTGAGTAGTTGTGAAAAGGGGTTTGTTGCCTGCCTTTGAAGGACTGAAAGAAACAGGCACTGGGTAAATGGGGGAGATGGGTGTTGGACTGTAGTCTCAGTTGCGAAGAACAAACATTTTTTGTGCTATAATAGAAGATCATGTATTTCCCTTTAATTTTACTTGTAAATTCCTTTTGTTCATCTGCGGTAGGGTTAAGTTAAAACAAAGAAGGAAAAAATAATTGGTTGGTTGGTATGACTTTGGCCTCTTTTGGGTTGCAAGTTAAGTTTCGACTTTGTTTTTAAAGGGTTGAATATTCTGGGTTTGCGTGAATCCAGTAAGAAGTGGCAAATCTTTAATCTTTTACATATTCTTAGTCAGGAATTTAGTAAAATGGTGTGCTTTGTAGTTGTTTGACTGTTAATTAGTGCAATTTTACTGGAAATTTACTATGGTAATACATATGCATTCTTTAGTTGAAACAATGTAGGTAGAGAGGAAGAGGAAGATTGTACCATGCATCATATTTCTAGTATCTAGATGGGTTAATTACTCTGACCCTTTGTGTTTTTCCATAATTTATTGACTCATCCTTTTTTTTATATACTGTACTCAAATATCTCTCTATTTTTAACTCAGAAAATAAGGCATTCATTTTGTACACGCAACTCCCACATGTCTGTCTCCCTGCTGAAAATTCCTCGTTTGTCAATCTTATGTGTACTCCTTTATCTTATCTATGATTTGCTGACGGGAAGGTTTAGAATTTGCACATGATAAAAAAAGGTTTTAGATATACAACTACTTTTTGTTTTGTTTGATTTGCTTGTAACAAGATTTCTGATTTTTGTTTTTTGTATTTTTAATTAGCATGAATTCATGGAAAATTATCTTTTTTAAATTATTCAATAGATTTAAATTCAATATCCTAAGAAGATAACACTCTCTCATCGTTTGAGCTAATATCCTTTACTTACCCAGCCAGTACTTACACTCTTGAGTATTACTACATACATCTACAGCTGCAGTATTATCTATATATCATGAAGTAGGTTGTTGTTAGTGTTATCTGTCAATGATCTCGTTGTAATTCATAGAGCAGTATCTCTAAAATGGTACTAATATCCTGAAATATCATTGACCCTGTTGTCTCAATGCTCTAGAGAATTCATTTACCCTTGGGAATAATTACATATTATTTCTACAACTGTTGGATATGAGTTGTTCGTTGCCAGTTTCCGTGTTGTAGAGAGTAAAGTCACCTACTTATAATTTTTTTCTTGAAAAATTCTTTAAGGCAAGTTCAATAATGAATGTTATGTTTACAAATCATATTAGCTGTAAGCCTTTAGGTCCCTATTTAATAGAAATTTGATGACTTAATAAACCCTTGATAGGCACTTCAACACCCTATCTCGTAACTATCTGCTTCTTTTCTTTTTGTTGTTGAATTTCATGTTCGTTGATGTATTTATCAGTTGCTAGTGTGTGCATTTTTTTCCTGATGTTTGGTTGTTGAGAAAACACTGCTAGAGAAAAGACAATAAAGGAAACGAAATTGAGTGTATTTAGGCTGACTTTTATTTATTTTATTTTATTTTAGCTCTTGTTGTTGTCGTTTTGGCAAATTTGTTACTGCTTGGTTCTTGAGAGAATAGAGGGAAAATGGAAAGAAAGCTAACAATTTAGTACTTCATTATGTAAGTTTTAGCATGTTAATGAAAAGAAAGTTAGTGTTTAGTATTTCTTTTGTTTGTAAATGGAGGTTAACTTTGCTAACCTACCTATTTGATTGGTTTTTTCAGTTGCATTTCCATGACTTTTATCTGCTCTGGTTCTCTCTCTTTTGTTGGTAAATATTTTGTTTCTTAATCTACATTTTAATTCAGTTTACATTCTATTTTCTGGATTTCGTTTACAGTTTAGTTTACATTCAGTTTACATCTTGTCACGCATTTAATTTAAATTTTAATATTTTTTACTTAAATATTTTTGATTTCGCTGTTCTGCTGTGTGTTTTTATTTTTCTGTAACACAGGAAAATCCTTTTGCTCGGCTTCAATCTGTTGGTTCAGTTAACCCACCTGCAGCTGCATCCCCAATTCATGTTCCTTCATTGAACAACTTAACTGTAGGCATTCAGACTGGTAAGTCTAGCTTTCCTTCTGATGATGATTTTGATTCCTTATTCATCATTTTGTTCAACAAATATTTGTTCTTTGTGTCTAATATCTATTTATTTAGGATTTTAGCGTATTGATTTTTTCATAATGACGCATGCTTTGTGTGGTTGGTGGTTTATGTTGTGAGTTGAGGTGTCACCATCTTATTTTATACTATAACCTATCCTGAAACAAAAATAAACAATAAAAATGAGTCTTCTTTAAAAAAATAAAAATAAAAATGTTAATGTTACAGTTATTTCCTAACAAAATTTGGAACAGAACCATCCTATTAGCTTCACATATACATAGTAAAACTAGCTAAAAAGAATTAATTTGTGTAGTATTAGTTCAAAAGCAAGTGATACTTAATGATATTTTCTTAGATAACCTTTTTCACGAAAATCAAGTCGTATGAGGCTTTGAACCCAATAATATGCTAATGAAAGTTTTGAGTGCAGTGAGCCTATCAGTTTTATTATCCTCACTTGTCTTTGACACTACAAATGGGAAAGTTTTATCAGTTTTATGAATCTTAATGGTGGGGGAAATGTATATAGGAAAGGGTATACATATTCTGTAGCCTAGCAACAAAAACTCATTTAGTTATTATCTAGAATCAGTCCCAAGGGGACACTCCAGTAGGTAAAGCTTAATAACTCCTGTAAGGTCATAAATTTAAATCCTGCTGATGGGATGGAGGGTTTATGGGGAAGGGAGAGGTAGCCTCTCTTTCAATAATGCTGCTGCCATAATGAATCAGAATTTTATATGTTATTTCTATTTTATTATTCTAAAATTACATAATGAATCAACATTACTTGAATATGAACTGAAAGTTCATCTAGTTCAACATATTATTGTTAGAATTAGTGACTTTTATTTAAACAATTAAATTAAACAATGGCTTTTGGTAACAGATTTCAAAATTAGATTTATTTTAAAAGAAAAAATTTTATTTGATTATAACTTGATAAAGAAGTTTTAGATGGTTTTATAATTCTTCAAGAAGCTCTAACAGTATGGTACTTAATATGTAAAAAAGATGCTGGTTTGCTACTATAGAAATGAAATATCAGAAATAACTCACCTAACAACAGGCATAGTTGAACAAACAAAAATAGAGAAATAACAAACCTTAATAGCAGCGTTAGATGTTGGTGTCTTACCTAATTCAAAAAATCAGATTAGCATCGATCCTAATTCAAATCATTATTGATCCTAATTCAGATCGCCATGGTATTAATGGGAATTGATCCTAAAATCTACCTAACCTAATAGTATTTATGTTCAATTTCTAATAGTATTTATGTTCAATTTCTTTTCTGACCTAAATCATCATATATTGTTTCTAGTCTATCTTAAGATGAACTTAAGATGATTAAGGAGCTGCTTCAATCTCAGTCAGGCAACACTCCTAATCCAATTTCATCTCCATCTGAATGACTCATGTAAAGCATACTCAGGTAATAGCAGTGACTTTGCTTTATTTTCTTATGGATTTATTCTCTTATTGCTGAATATTTTCTCTTAAGTGGAGTTATTTTTATTTGTATATACTTGGTTGTATTGTGGATGAAAATTGAAAATCCTAGCTTAGAGAATGTGAATGCCTTTTTTTCTTGATTTTGGAAATTGAAAATCCTTGCATATGATGGTTTTGCTTGAGCATATTTAGATTGAGATTATTGGAAGCATAAGAGGGAGTTGATGCTGCATTTAAGAGCATATTTATGATTTGGGATTGTTACTTAATTCATAATAGTTCTTAAGTTGCAAAAATTGGATTAGATTGTAAACAAGTTGAGTTGTTTTATTTGTGATATGCATAGAATATGAATTAGTATCCGTAATATTTCAGGTGCACCCTGCTTGAAATTTGTTATTTGGTGTCCATGAAATTCTTATCCTATAATTGCTGAGAATATATGTGTTAGACTATTAGATATTATTGTTGTAACATTTTTATGGCATATAGGTGCATATAGAAAGGAAAATTTAAATTGTTAACTGTGAAAATAATTGAATTCGAAAAGGAAAGACAACCATTTTTCAGGTTAAATCTAAAATTTAAGAGTTAAAGATGGATACAAAGTTTAATGATTGAAAAAAAATACTAATATATTATAATATTTATTTAATTCACAATGTATTACTATTTGCAATATTGATGCGAGAAAAAGAGCTATTTGCCTCATTATTTTTGAGTTTTTTAATATCACATGTTAAAATTGGTTGGTGATGAAATCACTTGAAAACTGCCAGTTTTAGGTACCCTGAGAAAACAACCTAAATTTCTCAGTGCAATGCAATGCTGTCAAGCAATTTTCTAAATATATCTGTTGGAGTCCAATTTTTTTTCTTTGGGTCAAGTAACATGACAAGTGGTAAGATATGGTGATATTATGTATTTGTAAATGGATATCAATATTGATAGCCTATGCATATGAATAATAATATCTATCTAAATAGTAACTAGACTTTGCTTGAATAAAGTATCATTTGATTTCCCTTTATTGTTGCATGAGTCACGACATAATTTACTTTATTTTTTAGTTAAAAATTTATTCTTTTATATCTTTAATTTAAAATTCTCTTTGCTATCGGAGCCTACGCGCCTAACAATGTTAATTTTTTCATTGAATTGTGTCTCAAAATTGTTCTCATATTTTTAAATCCTTGATAAATAAACTCAAATTGCATGGTAGATATTGGTAGCTAAATATGTATCAAACCTTTGATTTTTTCCTTTTTAACTTTTGGTTTTGAGAGAAGTTTAAATTTTTGTTTGTGTTTTTTTGCATGCCCTATCATTTTTTTGTCTTTAGTGTACATGGCAGCTTTACTATTTGATCTATAACTTTTGTAGAAGTATATCTTGATAGTTTTAATAATGGATACAATAATAGTCATGTTTTAACTTTTGATGCATTGAAATTTTGGTATTTTTTGTGTTGTTTTTGCATATGCTAAAGAACAAGAACATTATGCAAATGATGCCACTTACAAACTAACACCTTTTTTTGGATATATTTTGGTACATCAAGCAATTCTTTTTGGACATTTAATTATTTTTTGAGGGAAGTGGAGCCTAGCTTTTGATGTATTAATGAAACATTTAGTACTACAGGATAAAGACCTTTGATTGTAATAACTATACATATCAAGGTTTAATGTTATTACAATTATTGAACTTGTTGAAATTCTTTTTTATCTTTTTATTTTGTTATGTGATATATTATTATGAAAAAAGAATATAGAAAATTAAAATTGAATGAAATTAGGGCAGCAACATTTATGAAATTTAATTTTATTCTGATGAATAAATAATGACGACATTATTTGATCTCAAAATTAAAATATTAATATTATTTAAACATTAATTACTATTCATAGCGATGGGATTTCTCATCGTAATAAGTATGATATTTAAATATTATTACTAGTAATAGCGATTGGATTTTCTGTCACAATGAGCTTAATATTTAAATATTAATTATTATTAATAGCAATCAAAATTCTTGTCACAATAGGTTATTGGTTAGAAGTTAAACTCGTAAATTGTGATGAGAAATTTGGTAGTTATTGTATACATTTTGCGATGGGATTATGTCTTCTCCCTCAAGATTATTTGCGATCGGAGGCCTTTTCCCGATGCAATTGACTTTTGGCAAAGAAGTCTATTATGACAGGTGGCGACAACATTTTTCACGTCGCAAATGATAAATAGCAACCAACACTTTTAGCGATGACTTTTCCCTTCACTAAAAACTTTTTTTTTTAGTAGTGAAAAATATAGGTAGCAATCAGTCAATAATGCAATTAAATTATTCAATCTCTTTTGAGAAGGAAAAAACTTACATAATTTCTAATGGTATGTAAAAAATTGTTGATATGGTATTTATTAGTGAATAAAAAAATAAAATTATTTTTGACTCTTTCCACAATTGTTACCGTGATTCTTTATCAATGAGTTCTATTTTATAACTTCATCTTCTTTAATAAAGTTGAGAACAAAATAGAAGGTTCACAATTTTTAGCTATTAAATTTTTTTATATTTTTTTATTTTATCTTATATCTAACATAATATGAATATATTTATATATTTTTTAGATATCTTTGGTATAGTTTTTCATGTCAAACTTCAATTAATATTTTAAGAGAAAAGAAAGTACTGAGGACAAGAGAAATCATGATAGTCAAAATTTCAAGTATGAACAATATTTTTACTTTAAATTTTTATTTAGTAATATGTAATTTTATATTTAAATATTTATAAATATAGATTTGATAGAATGCAAGTAAGGTTATAGGGAGATTCAACAAGAAATAAAGGAATACTAATTGAAAAATAGATTGAAAACCATCCAGTTATAACTTTATCAAATTGCATTCATTTTATAATGATAATTTATTTTTATTATAGATAATTTTAATTTATAATCTATAATATTAATTTTATTGAATTAAATGTTATATAATTGTTAGTTTAAACTCTAATAGTATCTTTTGTTTAGAAAATAATAAAGGCACAAGAAACTTATATAAAAAATGTGGTTTATAAAGAAATACTTTTTCCATAAAAGTAAAATTTTATTATACATTAAATTTTATTAAATATATTTATAAATACAAATAATATTTTAATTGTTGCAATGAATAGATACATTGATAATGGGCAATGAAAATATCTTATTTATTTATTGATATTATTTTATCTAGTTTTCCTATTAATCTTGTACAATTCTTATTTAGTTTTTAAGTTTGATTTTTTTTTATCATTTTATCTTAAATTTATTTTTTCATTTACCTATTCACAAAATTATATTTATTAAAACGTTTATTTTATATGCATTCTAAAAAACTTTTAATTATTTATAACTTTACATAATTCATTTTTTATTTATATAAATATAAAATTTTAAAAAATAAGTTATTTATATATTTAGTAATTATTTTAATCATGCGCTATATAAGTGGAGTAAAATTTAGTTATAGCTAAATGAGTTACTGAATTTTTGTTTTATAGTGTAATCATTTGTAAAAACGAAAATATGGTCTCTGCTCCATAACTAATTTTAATTAGTTACTGAATTTAAAAATTTAACCATGGAAAATTTTGCAGCTAAATTATAAGATTCTTGTGGTGGATATTAGTGGTGAGCAACAAACCAAAATAGAAAACAGAAACCAGATTATAATTTTTATTGCACAAAAGAAACTATAGAAACAATCCACAACGAAACTCTGACTTCATAGGAAAATATTTTTATTTTCTTTGGTGGACTGCCAATTATGAGAGTTGTCTATATATGACTTTTATTAATTAATTTTGTAAGATATCCTAATACACAAGGTTTTTCTTGTTGACACATTCATTACTTTTTAGCATCTTTGAACATTCTCCATCAAAGAATGTAATGAATTTTGACTTTCCTTTTAAGTCTTGTTGGAAATTTTAAATTTTTAAAAAATTTAATAATTTTTTTTTTATTTTTTCATTTTAAAATTTAAAAAATAATTTGATGAAAAAATTAAATTAAATAAAAAATTATAAGATTTTGAGAAAATTTATTCTAATTAAAAAATCTAGATAAAATTACTTTAATAATCATATAACTTAAATTGACACTATATTTATTTTAAATAAATAAAAAGTATTTAAAAAATAAAATGGTTTCAATGTATTATAGATTCATTTCAAGTAATCAAATTCAATTAAATTCTATCAATTTAAAATTTATTTCAAACTAAAAATTATATTATTAAAGTGATAAAATTCTATTAAATGACAAATTATTGTTTTAAATAAATTTTAAAATTAAAATTAATTATATGTATCCATTGGATATGTTGGTAGATTAGATTCATGAGATCGTCTGAACAGCCCTCCGATTCGGAAACCTCACCTTTGAGCTCTTTCAACGCAACGTTGGAAGCCATAACCACGATTGTTAAAAGCAACACAAGTAAAGACTTGATTTAAGAAAAAGGTCCAAAGTCCACAAGCCCTACAAAACAGTTTGGGCCTCACGGCCTAGGGCGAAGCCCATATCATTAGGTCACTAAAATGTGGAAACACCTTATCATTAGGTCACTAAAATGTGGAGCACCACAAACCTGTGGACTCCTAAATTGTTAAATTAATAGTGATAAATTGTTATTTAATTTTCATTTATTGAAAACAAAATATTATTAGAGGAACACTTCCCCATTTCCTATTTGTTTTTGTTAATTTTGTAATCAAGGCTTATAATAAGTCTGCTAAATAGTTAGTTAGTTCTTTAACCAAGGGAAGTCTCTCTTTTGCTTGAATCTCTACTTCCTCTAAACTTTTTAGACTTTTTAACAGTAATTTTTGGTCTTATTAATTCATTTTACTTTCAACAAAAAAATAAATAAAATGTTATTTTATTGGTGAAAAAATAAGTTGGACTTTTATTATTTATATAAATATGAAATTCTGAACATTAATTTTGATTAGGACTTGTATATATTAAAGATTAGGAAGAGAAGAGGTCCAAGTACTTCTGAAAGATAATATTTTGAGAAAGTTCAAAAAGAAAATAAAAAAAGCTATGATTTTGGTTAAGCATTCAAACCATGAAACTATAATTAGAAGTCAAATATTGTAAAGTGATGGAAGAAAATAAGAAAATAAGAGAAAAAAGAGATAAGATACTTTACAGGAATTCAATGGCTACAGAAAGGAATCAATGCGCATTGAAGTAAACACTGTTGAATATTCGACAACTCATGGAACGCAAGCTAAACGCTTGAAGCTATCCAACGACCGTTAACGAAGGAAAATGACTTATTAAATTTATCTTGTAGAAATAGTTCTTTCTTTTGAACAATTTTCAGACTATTGAACGTCCATTGAGAATGAAGATCAAATAACTTATTAGAGAAGTCAACAACTCGTGGGATGAAAAGTTCATGGAATGTCATTCTACAATCTTGTAAAATAGAAGAAAAGGCCCAAATAGATACTTAGGAAGAGGATGTAACTATGTTAGCTGAATCTCTACAAATCTTTTTTTTTTTTTCTTTCCTTTTGTTTCTTCCTTATTATTGTTTAAGAGCGAGTTTTTTTGGAGTGTATTCCACTATAAAGAGAAGTTTAGGAACTTGTAAGAAGTTCTAAAGTTTTTAAAGTACCCAATTTATTCATCCTTTTAAATTGTTATTTTCATCAAAGGACTAATAAACCGTATCAGAGCCTAACTCTTGAAATTTTATTTTAAGGTGAACTTAGAATCATTATTTAAAGATGTAGTTATCAAAAAGCAAATATCAATGGCAATCATCGATTCTTCTTATCATGGAATCTTCATCATTAATGAACCAATTCTTAAAGAAGGAAACCAAAGACTAGAGGAACTTGAAGAATATGATTAAGATATAAAAAGAAGTAAAAGTCTAAAGAACACTACCTCTACACGTAAGAAGGAATCCTTCTAAAGTAAGCATGAACATTTTATGATTGTGGTAGACAATTCAAATTAGATAAATGAACTTAATGAAAATATAAAAAATATTTACAATAAATAGTCTTGTTTAGACCCTAAGAAGTACCAATATTGATTTAGATAAGCCATTTAACAAAAATAAGAGTTTGAAAAATAAGATTTTTAATCTAAAAAAGCAGATTGAGATTTTGAGTGCAAAAAAAAAAAAAAAAAGAAGATTCACTTTTAAAAGATGATTTTATAAAGAAAAATAAATTATTAAAAATAAAATTTTCTCTTTCTCTACTATGCATGGTGAGCTCTTAAAAGAAAATGGAATTTTGAAATAGAAAGGTAAAATTTTAACTAAGAAAAATAAAGAGTTGATTAAAAGAAAAAACCTTATGAAACTATTTCAAAACAAAATGAAAGTTTGAATGAAAAAGTTTTCAATGTGAGGTACTCTCTTTCGATATTTATGAAAGGAGACATCCAAGAGATTAAGCTTATGAACCACACCATGAAATTATAGGAGAGAGTTGTGGAACATCACATTTAATGTTTCACATCTATCTCGACCAACCAATTTGACTTTATGTCAAGTCGATCCAATATAAAAGCAATCTTTCTTAGTAAAAGTTTAATAGAGATTTATTGAGAGATGAAGTGAGATTTGCATATGATGTTCATCGATTTACAAAAACTCTATGATAAAGTGCCACAAGATGTATTGTGGTAGTTTTAACATATAAAAATGTGTCAGCTAGATACATTCAAGTAATAAAGGACATGTATGATGGGACAATTATTAGTGTACATACAGTTAGAGGAGATATGAGAGACTTTTTTTTTTATCACAGTTAGACTACACTAAGAATTGACATTAGGTTCTTATCTTTTCACTTTAGTCATGGATGAAAGGATACACAAGAAGACATCCTCTAGTGTATGATGTTTACAGATGACATAGTGCTAATAGAAAAAATTCAGGCAGGAGTCAATAAAAAGTTATAACTCTGGAGAAGTACTTATAGGCAAAGTGTTTTAAAATAAGTAGAACTAAAACTAAGTATATACATTGTAAGTTTGCAATGGTAGTAGTAGAGAAACTATGAGAGTGTAATTAAAGGGAGTAGTTATCCTAAGCACACACTTCAACATACTTATGCTCAATCCTATAAAAAGATGAAGATTATAAGGAGTATATTGTCTATCAGATTAAAGTGCAATTAAAGGGAGTATCTACATCACAAAACACACACTTCAAAATGCTTAGATTCAATCCTGTAAAAGATGAGGATTATAAGGAGGATATTATCCATTGAATTAAAGTGGAATGAATAAAATGGAGAAATACATCAGGCGTGATGTGTGATCAAAAAATTTCACATCGGTTAAAAAGAAAAATTTTATCACACTACTATAAGACTTGCCATGATATATAAGAGTAAGTGTTGGACAATAAAGGCATAACAAGTCTCTAAGATTAGTGTGCGGAGATGAGAATACTAAAATGGATGTGTGATCATAATAAAATAAATATAATTCTTAATAAGTACATTACAAATAAAGTTAGAGTTTTGATCACAGACAAGCTGAGGAAAAAGAGACTAAGATGTTTTAAGTATGTGATTCGTAAGTCTTTCGACACACCAGTTAGAGAAGTAGAGCATATTAGAATAGACATAGGTGAAAAGGAGAGGGATAGACTTAAACTCACTTAGAGGAAAGTAATTTAAAATGATTTAAAAACCTTACATTTTTTTCAAAAAAAATAGTCCAAGATCACTCCGAGTGAAAAAAGTTAATTTATATAGTCGACCCTAATTAATTTGAGATTAAAGCTTAATTGAATTGACTTAATTTGGCTTCCAAAAGAAATTTAAAATGAAATATGGTGTGACGTCCCATTTACTACTCATTTCTAAAGTAGGTGCATTATCTTATTCATATGTATGGAATACTAAAGTGACATAATATCATTAAAATCCTTTCATTCTATCCATTGTCATTAAAAGACCATATTTCAATTTTATATATATATATATATATATATATATATATATATATATATATATATATATATCTTGTTTCTCAACATAGTAACTATTTACAACAAAGTATACGTGGCTAAACAAACTAAAATGCTAATTGACTGCATACTGGCCCCACCTCTATTAGACTGCTAGACAACAACTTCGAAATGTAAACTAGATGCAATCTTTAGTATACTCTTTCTAAAAGAAAATTTAACGCAAAAGAGTGAGCTTGCATACTCAGTAAGTAAATGCATAACGTAACTTCAATCTCAAATAACATAGCAAATATTTAAATATAAATAATTCATCATCATATCCATGAACGAAATAAAAAGTTTTTTACTCTTAAATGTCATACAAGCTATCAAATGTTATTGTCACACTGGTTGTCATATATTGTTGTCACATAACTGCTACAAAGGCTTTCATATTTGGATGCCACACAAATTATAAATATTGTTGCCACAAAAGTTATAGATATTATTGCCACATAAGTTGTTGAATGTTATTGCCACACATGGTGTTATATATTATTGCCACACATGCTATAGATATTATTGTCATATAGACTGTTAAATATTATTACTACATAGACTATGAATAGTGTTGTTTGCCTAACAACATGAAGTATTAGTCTTTTAACAAATTAACTATAAACCCAACAAAATTTCAGTAATATAATGACTAATAACAACACTCATAACTTTGACAGCTCATATCACCACATACTCTCATTCCCAATTCATAATTTATCAACGTCTTATGGAAATAAATAAATCAAGAGTATAACAATCTTTTCATCAATGTATTCATCAATATCATCTCATTAAACAACATTTCATTCCATTGAATATATGGTCATGGCATTTAACCAATCACATGTATAGTACCATTAACTATTTACTTATCTCCTCCTTCAAGCTTATTAAGCCGTGGATGGTCTCTGCTTATTTTCACTATTATCTTCAATGCCTCAAGGACCTATTTCAATACACCAAATCAAACCATGATAATAAAGTAAGATTTTCATCTTGTTATGCAAATATGCTCTAGTAAAATATAATAAACTTGATAGCCTGTTTCTATGATTACTTTTAACTCACAAATTCAAATGACTGATTCTTTTTTTTTTTTAATTAAACTATACTTATATGGGTACACCATATCCAAAATTAAGTCCAAAATATACACTACATAATTTATGGTCAATTTTATGAATTCGCCCTGTTTTAATATCATCTCAGTCTGAGTAGGTCTTACATTCTTAGATATATCTGAAATCTTACAAATCCAATTACAAAAATGATTTACCAAAAGTTAGAGAACACATAAGGGGACATTTCATGTTTTACTCATTGTCTAATTTAGTCTATAAAGTCACCAAAACAAATGATCAATCTCAGGGTGAGCAGACTTTCAATATAGTGACAATTAGTCATTATGAAAGGGTAATATCTCAATAACCATGTTAAATTTGGCAAAAATATTTTACATGCCTGTAGATAATACATAAATATACAACTTTCAAATTTAATATATCACCAAATTTTGAATCTATGGCCGTCAAATTCTTAGAAAACAAAATTATAAGACTGATGAGGTTTCATCTGGGTACAAGGACAGTCCCAATCAATGAGTCATATTTCTTTCCATACAACAAATCAAACAAAACTACTTTATAGGTATTTAGAGGATATATAAACCTACAAATTTCATGTTTTACACTTTATCTAAATCAACACATAAAGTCATCAAAATATATGAAAACAGAAAGACTGAGTTGATTTTGATTAGTTGTGAACCAACCCTAATGAAGGAGCCATATCTCCTCACACACACCAAATTAAGCAAAACTGTTTTACATGCATCTATGGGGCATAAGGCTATTTCATGTTTTATACTTTCCCTAATTCCTCTTATAGGGTTATGAAATTGTGGGTATAAAATTCAGCTCTAACAACAAAACCAACATAATCAGCTTTTATTTCTCTTGGATTTCAACTTCTATGCATGAGCTCCACCTTAAATACTTCATAATTCTTACTAACCATGCATGATTAACATGTCATGAGGGGTTAATTTCATGTGCAAAGAAGATTAATTAACATACCTATTTTTCCAGAACTAGAAAATCTCAGGATTCCTTCCCAGGCAGCTCACTCTTCTGCCTCTTCTTCTTCTTCTTCTTCTTCTTCTCTTTCTTCTTCTTCTTCTTCTTCTTCTTCTTCTTCTTCTTCTTCTTCTTCTTCTTCTTCTTCTTCTTCTTCTTCCTTTCTTTCTTTCTATTTTTCTTGGATCTCTCTTTCTTCTGTTGTCCTTCACGTTTAACCTGTCTATTTTGATCCTAAAGGGTGAAAAATTCCACTTGTAAACCCATTGTAATAAGACAAAATCATGGTGTCTCATCTCCATTAGTTAGAAGTTCACTTTTCCCCTTTAGTCCCTCTTCTTCACTCCTTCATCACCTCCATCACCTCCATCTATCTCTTAATCCTCATATGCTCCTTATACGTTTAATAAGTTCCAAAACGCCACTAATTCAAATACTATAACATACACACACACACACAATATATGACAATCTATCCTGCCACTATGCAAACAACATATTCATATTCAAATGTAATAATGTAAGTGCTATTGTCATGCTTATGCCATGTGATGCATATATTCAAATATAACGTAATTAAAATGCATATGATTTAGGTTGAGGATGTTACATATGACGTAGGATATGGTTAAACATTTTCATCCATTTTCTTTCCTTCTAAAATAATTTTTATGAAAACCAAGTATAGTAAAACACTCAGCTTCATTTGGACACATCATTATATTATTGTATTCTAAGAGGTGTCTCTTGTGAAAGAATTCCATTATGTTTTAGATAATCTTGAAAATCTTAGCTCAACTATTCATCACCTTGATCAAATAAAAGTATCTTATCTTAATTCTCTTAACAATTTGATTTTCAACCTTTTGTTTAAACTCTTTTAACTTATTAAAGACTTCATACACATGACCATATCTAGAATGGTCATAAGTAAATATAATGAAATAAGAGTATTCGCCCTTAGCATGAATTAACCTTGATTTATATACATCAATATGTATATTAGCATGCTCATTCTTCTTTAAGAATGGCACCTAAGATGTTAGGTCACTAACCTCTTCACAAAATGCTAGTATTAATTCTAAGCCTCAAATACAAAAGTTTGAGGCCAAGACATAAACACAAATATGCACTAGAAGGTCTCAACGTAAAGTTAACTATGCTTATATCTATGTACCTTATAGTCTAAGAAGGTAAAAATATACAACATGATATAACACGATGATGAGCAAGCATAGTTCCACACTAGAAAATAGGAATAGTGGAATACTTTGATAGACGGGACATTGCAACTATCATACTATCTATGGATATCGAGGACCAGTGATGAAATTAGAAATTATTTTTAGGAGGCGTTGAGTTAAGTTTCTGGTGATTGATGACGCAACAACGAGAGGGGAGGAGGAATAGGAGATGGGTGGAAAAGGAGGAAGAGATAGAGTAGAAATCTATTTTTTTTAAAAGGGTAATATCTTGTAAGGTATGAAATCAGATTTTAGAGAATTCAGGTAACATGAGTTATTTTAAGAATTTTTTTCTCTATTTTTATATATATAATTATGAATTTTAATGATTTAATAATAATTATAAATATTTTAATGTATTTAAGGATATTATTTAATGTAGATATAAGTATTTTAAAGAGAAATGATTTTATGTTGAGGAGATTATTATTTTAATAAAGGTTATGTTATTTAGTATGAATTAAATTTTGAGAGTTATATTTAATACATATTTTATATTTAAGAAGTTAAATGTAAATGGCTACATGATGATATATAATATTTTTAAGATGGGAATATATTAAAAAATGTATTTAATGATTAAAGATTTAAAGATATGAAATTAGTTATTTAAGTATGAATTTTATTGAGTTTCAAGAAAAATTATGAAAATTGCTTTAAGTCAATATGAACATATGATTTGAATGATTTTAATATTAATTACATTATGTCAATTAATTATGTTAAAAGAATTTATGAAATTAATATAGTTAAGATGAGTATATGATTTTAATGCTAATTACATTATATGAATAAATTATGTTAAATAAATATTTAAGAAATTTAATTAATTTATATTAAATATATTAAGTTTATTTGAGTTATTGAATAAGTTGATTTAGTTAAGAATTAATTTAATTTAAAGTATTTACTTATGAGAAATAAAGTTATTTATGTGAAATAAATTTTATAAATTTTGAGAAATAAAATTATTTATGAGATATATTTTATGTTATAAGAAGTAATTAGTTATGAATGATTTATTATTTAATTTAAGTAAAATTTAATGTTAATTATTTAAATGAGATATTATATTTATATCTAAGAGAATTAATTTAATTTAAGTTAATTTATATATTTTGTGGAAGTTAATTTAATTATGAGTAGAAAATTTAATTTATAGGGTACATATTTTAATTATAAGAATTTTAGTTATTAATTATTACTATTATCAATATTATTTTTTAAAAAAAATAAAAAGAAATGAAATGAAAAAAAAGCTAAAAAAGAAAAAGAAATGAAGTATATTACATATAAATTTCATCAAAAGAAATTAATTTAACAAATTTAGAAAAGAAAAACGCCTAAAAATAAGGGGGGAAAAAAAGGCAAGGAATAAAAGTGGACAAAAAGCCTAAAAAATGCAGGTAACGAACTTCACAACTAACAAAATGGTGCAAGTAATAGTATCTACACTGGGCGATGTAAACAGAGTGAAGTAGATCAAACCCCCCAACTAAACCTCCCCTCGTCTTCTCCGCCCGCTCTCTCTCCTCCTCCTATTTCCCTCCCTCCCACACAAACCTACCCCAAACTAATCTCATCTCATGGCTTCCTCTTCCTCTTTTTTCCTCTCCCAAATCACAATCTCCAACAAAACAATCTCATTCTCCTCCTCCCTCTCTCCCTTTCCCTCCAAATCATCATCCTACCGCCGCCACCGTACAAATGCCTTATGTGTCCAATCCAAGATCCGCGAGATTTTCATGCCTGCCCTCAGCTCCACCATGACTGAGGGCAAAATTGTCTCCTGGATGAAATCCGAAGGCGACGTCCTTTCCAAAGGCGAAAGCGTCGTCGTCGTTGAGTCCGATAAGGCCGACATGGACGTCGAGACCTTTTATGACGGCATCCTCGCCGCCATTGTCGTCCCTGAAGGCGAATCCGCTCCCGTTGGCGCTCCGATCGGAATTTTAGCCGAGACCGAGGACGAAATCGCGGAAGCTAAAGCCAAAGCCGCCTCCAAATCTTCCTCTGCCCCCACCGTCTCAGCTGTTGCTCCCACGCCTCCTCCTGCTGTGTCCAGTCCTCCTCCGGCAATTTCGCACCCTGCTCCTGTTCCGGTGGCGCCTGTTGTGGAGGGGCCAAGAAAGACAGTGGCGACACCTTATGCGAAGAAATTGGCCAAGCAGCATAAGGTGGACATAAACAAGGTGGTAGGGACTGGTCCGTACGGGAGGATAACGGCATCAGACATAGAGGCAGCGGCGGGTATAACGCCGTCCAAACCTGTGGCTGTGGAGCCTGCTTCTGTAGCGGCCGCAGCTGCGGTTGCTGTTCCTGCAGCTAAAGCTGCTGCCACTCCTTCAGTTCCTCCTCCGCTTCCGGGATCTACGGTTGTGCCCTTTACTACAATGCAGGCGGCGGTATCCAAAAATATGGTGGAAAGCCTTTCAGTGCCCACTTTTCGGGTTGGGTATCCTGTGACAACTGATGCTCTAGACGCATTGTATGAGAAGGTACATCTGCGTGAATTTGCTGATTCATTTACATTATTGCGTTTAGAATGTTATTTACTGAAAATTAAGGTGAGCCTAGTCAGATTAACTGTAACTCAATGTTTAGACTATGATTGTTGGGGGAGGGGAAGTATTTGAGGTATAACGTGGAATGATTTGATTTGATTTTTAGGTTTTATTTTTCTAAATTGCAATCAGGTGAAACCAAAAGGTGTGACAATGACTGCATTGTTGGCAAAAGCTGCAGCAATGGCACTTGTTCAGCACCCGGTTGTGAATGCCAGCTGCAAAGATGGAAAAAGTTTTACTTATAACAGTAATATTAACATTGCAGTGGCAGTGGCTATCAATGGTGGGTTGATAACTCCTGTTCTTCAAGATGCTGATAAGGTATTGTAACTTAGTGTATATAATATAATCTCTTTGGAATCATAGATGACTGATTTTTTTTGGTTTTTAGCTCATAATAGTTTTATGTGTAAAATTATTTTGTTGGTATAGTTGGACCTGTACCTATTATCACAAAAGTGGAAAGAATTGGTGGAGAAAGCTAGAGCAAAGCAACTTCAGCCTCATGAGTACAATTCAGGTTCTTACTGAAAAATTATATTTTTTGTGCATTTCGTTTGTCATCTCTAGGAGGTTGGATTTAGTGTGTAAACTTCAGGAGCAAGTAAGTTAAACCAATTCTTGTGTGCAGGGACATTCACTCTCTCCAACTTAGGAATGTTTGGAGTGGACAGGTTTGATGCTATTCTTCCTCCTGGCCAGGTGAGTTATCATGGATAGGCTTTTTGCCTCTGTTAGTGCATTTTTTACCCCTTCAATAGAATGAAGATTCTGTTAGTAGTAGATTCAAAGTAGGCCCCACCCAGTGAAACTAGGAGTACACACTGCTAACTATTTTCATTAAAAAAAAAAAAAGAAACAACTGAAAAGCAAGAGGAAAAAAAATTGCATGTATAACAACTTGTCTTAAAAATTATTAAAAGCTCACAAATTTTATTCTCCAAGTAATTGACAGAACATACTTTTAAGTAAGACCCAAAATGTATCGAGTTCTATCCATCCAATTGATCCCAAGAAAAACGTATGACAAAGACCGAAAATGTTCTTATCTATTCAGAGTGAAGAAATGTTCTGCTAATTCTCCTTCTTGCAAGAAAATGTTTATTTACTAGCATCTCCATCTTCACATCACACTAGCAATGATTGATCATTTTTACAAAGCCTCCCAAGCTGAAAAAGGATACATGTAACACATTTTCTATGAACTACTTTACAAGTAAAAGGTTATAATTACAGAGTCCCCACTTTCTTTTTCTATTCATGGACTGGTTAAGGGCTTTC
Source organism: Omphalea diandra (assembly GCA_949677035.1). Lineage (NCBI taxonomy): Eukaryota > Viridiplantae > Streptophyta > Magnoliopsida > Malpighiales > Euphorbiaceae > Omphalea > Omphalea diandra. Next base: position 34,056 of record CATIWR010215139.1, read on the forward strand.
ATTACATTCACTTATACCTTTATCTCCTAACTATGAGATTTAGAAGGAGGGCGCAGCAATGTTCAATCTCCATTCAAATAAAAACAGTTGCTTTCCAACTCTTCCTAGTTTGAAAAATATTAGAAAAGAGTCTGAAATATGTATTTTTTGTGATTCCTCCCTCTAAGATTATGAAAAAATACATAGAAGCTCCATCCCCCATCTCATTAGCAAAATTGTCCTGCCCTTATAAGATTCTATACCTTTAGCCATGCGGAAGTATATTGAAATTCTCATTATTCTTCTCTTTAATTTAGCCAATGTAGTCCTTCCAAAATTATCTCTCCACCATGAATCATTTTTTTTTTGTTTTGTATTTTCCAGGAAAATTCTATTGAAAGCGGCTACTTTTATCCCTAACCCTTCCTTAAATATAGGAGATATTTATTATCTACACTTCCAAAAGGAGCTTCTTTTTAATACCATCCTATCAAGTCAACAAACTAGGCATGTGAAGGATGGACACGAAGTAAATAGGGAAACTAAGTGGTGAGTTTAGTGACAGTGAGCCTCGTAGATCATTTATTTAATTGAAACTCATTGTTGTCATTTACTCAATCTTTGGAATGAAATTCAGGGGGCTATAATGGCTGTTGGAGCATCAAAACCAACTGTGGTGGCTGATGCAAGTGGATTCTTTAGTGTGAAAAGTAAAATGCTGGTGAGTTAGCTTTTCTCTCTTATCTGAATTTTTTTTTTTTTCAATTATTTGTGTGTGCATGCCAAATGTTGAATAATTGTTAGCCATTTATATGGAATTGTCAGGATGCAGGAAATGTTTGAAAATCAACTACCTTTTTTGACCAAGGAAAGAAAAACACTTAACCCTGTCACTTATGTTGTTTTCTGAACCAAAGATTTTACTGATAAACAATTCATTGTAGTGAAGGTGTAACAGTAAATCCTTCAGCTCATTGACATGAGAACTGTTGGAATTTGCATTTCTTCTCAGTTATTTACAATACTGTCTTATAGATGACATGAGCTGTTGGTTTCTGTTAGTGGACTGTGTACCGAACTGGATATCCATGTTCTTTAGCTAAATGAGGAAAAAAATATTCTACTAATACTATGATAAGTTGGATTTATTCAACAAATCTGATGGCTGCATTTGTTTGAAGTGATTCTAGTTAAACTGAAGCATATGTAAGTTATTTCCAATAGGAAGTAATGGAAACCCCTAGAAATGATTTCCAATGGGTAAAATATTTTGTTTCTAGATCCATGTAGGATATTGTTTCTTATGTGGATAGGAGTTCCTTGTGGGGAGGGTGGTCTAACAGCAGGATCTTGTGGGGTGGGTGGGCTGTAAAAATCAAAATCATCCAATTGGCTGCTGTTTCTTGTTATATAATTTCATGATCATCTCAGATAGTGATTTGTATTACACTTTAATCAATGAAATTGAAGTTGTAATCTGTGAATCTAGTGGTATGTGAGACCCTATAGAACAGATGCAGCATTTAGCAAGGAGGTTGAATTCGACAGGGTCCACTGCTTACAACTTCTTTCCTGTACCTCCTTTAAGAAAATGTCTCATCACTGTACCCTGCTAATAACATTAATATACTTGATTCAACTAATGATTACCTAGAAACAAAAATCACCTTCTCAAATGAATCACAAACCCATAGAGAATCATAATATCATGGAACTTTGCACACTTGATGCAAGAAAAGTTTTTAAGAGCTCTCTGATATTTTTCCTCTATATTGCCTCATGCTTAAGAAACTGATACTGGTTACTCTACTTTTATAGCTTACGTGTCATACACATTACTAAAATAGCTGTTCATTTTCTCAAGTTGTTCTTACTTTAAGGGCAAGAATAACAGGGAATAGATCTCACATGATAATCTTAACTACCTGCAATTCAAAAAAAGAGAGAAGGAAAATCTCAACTACTTGATGCATTATAGGAGGAAGCAAAATCCATTCCTCAAGTTTATTTTAGGCCCCTGCTTCTGTTTTGGGATATATAGAGTGATCTCCTGTTGCTTAATAGATTGGCACCAACTAATTCTCTCTTCATTTTTTCAAATAATATTTTCAATCAGCAAATTCAAATGCCCCCTTAACTGGGAGCACCATATGCAGAAGTTTTTCTGGCATGAGAAACCTTAAATGAATTATATCTGGTGTTTTCTTTTTTTTGTAGGTGAATGTAACAGCTGATCACCGAATTGTTTATGGTGCTGACTTGGCTGCGTTCCTTCAGACCTTTGCAAAGATTGTTGAGAACCCAGAAAGCCTGACATTGTAGACGAATTGTTCTGGGTTTTGTGCAGAAATCCAGTTGATTTTGAATGCCTTATATTTGGTTGCTGACAAGATGCTGTTTCCTACCGAACTGGGAATGCTGGTTTTGCAAGTCCCTAGTGATATTATGCTCGTGTTGTATTTCCTGTGCTTTAATTTTGTCCGGATTTCAGTCATTGACATATTGTTGGGCAAATTTTTTAAAGAAGGGAATAATAAGTTATTTAAAATTTTGGCTTTTGAAAGAATCTTGTGAATGATATCATTTTGTGGAAAATGAATATATGAAATAGTTTTGATTAAGCGTTAAATCATGATTTATCAACATCTTTCTCTACACCATGCAGGGTTGTTAAATGTCCAAAGATGGGAATTATTTTTCAGATGTTAATTCTAGGAGTTAATGCTTCATTTTATGGTGCCACTTTTTAGAACTTCCACTATTTTTATTTTTCTTTTGAACTGATTGGCAAAACTTTTGGTCACTATTCAACCTTAATTATCCTTTTTTGTTTGTTAATTTCTCTATTGGTAGACGATTTTTTTTTTTATTTTTTTTCTCAAAAAAAAAAAAATATCATCAGGTGCTTGAGAAAAAGGATTTGCGTAAATAGAGAGTAATGTGGTGCCTCTGTGCAAATCTATTAATGTAATTGTTGACTAGCGATGTCTCAGGAAAAGTGTGGCAACGGGAAGAACGAAGCTAACATTGTATAACTACAAACTATTACAAGTTGCCGCAATGGGAAATGATGCTGCTGCTATTCAAATACAACCAATCAGTATTCTGGACGGGTATAAGTTACCAATCCAAGCTGATATTCCTGGAAATGTAAAGCTTATCAATGTACTCTATGACTGGAAGTGAGGCATTGATGTACCTTCTCATTTTCTTGTCTGCAGATTGATCTGCAACAACATTAAAACGTTAGAGGAGAACAGCAATTCGAATTTCTATGTTCAACCTTGATGATTCAGACTAGCTGTATACGCTTCACACAATCATGTTGCTTTAGTTGCTACTTTCTACGCTATGCAATACACGAGAATTAGATACAATCTGGGCAGCAAATCTCTGGCAGACACAGATGGACTCAAACTCACCAGTTTCGTGGAGCTTGGTCAGAAGTTGGTCTCTTGAAGGGAGAGTATACATTCCGGCATAAACGGCTGTCCTGACTGCCCATGTGTGGAATGGAGCACAAACTTGTGAATAAGCTGTTGTAGCTGCGTCCTTCAAAGAGTAATCACTGGAAGGAACAATTTTCGAGTATTAGATTGCACAAGCAGAGAACTAAAACAGAGTCTGTATTGCTATTGCTATGCCACAAAATGTTTGAGAAAGGGCAATTCAGCATTCCCAGAATTAAGAAAACCACATGATTTTGGTGTATGGATACAAGATCTGCGGCCTAATATATCAGAGGTAAAGGGAAGTACATACTCAGTTGAGACGAATTGTTCAAACAAAGCTCTGATGAGGTCAAGACCCTGCCTGACTCTGCGTAAATTACGTGAATGACTGCCCGCCTTTCTCACTGTGCCATTTGCAACATCCAAGTCAAGCACCTTTTGTAAACTGTTGTGTCTTTTTGATGCTTCCACAAGATTACACACCTGAAGACACCAAATCACATAGACTCAGATTGGGGGAATTTCAACTCTTAAACCACAACATCGCTTATCATTAAACGGTTGTTCGTATAAAATGAATGCCATACGTCTGTTTGGATAGGTCAAAAGCCCAAATCCATGCGTTTAAAATCTGTACATTTCAAATGATTTTGTTTCGCTGAAGACACCAACAGCATCAGGATGCTTGCCATATTTATAACGACCGACCACATTACTTTGCGAACTCCCACTCCTGCCATAGATGTAAGTCCTCTCTTTGTCTCTCCCTCTCACGCACGCAGACTATTTCAATAATTCTGAGTTACCATTATTTTTCTCATATTCTCATCTTCAGAATTAGATGTTCAAATGTTATTTAGTCTTGAAATTAAATTTAAATAAACGAGTGCATGAATTTTAAATAAACGAATTTGAGATGCTAAATTCCAAATTCAGTATTCAAATGTAACCTAAAATTTTATTATGAGATTATTTATCGAACGTAGATCTAATCCGGAGATTAAATAAAATAAATTATGAAGAAGTCTAAATAAAGGAGGAAGGATGAACCTTGGCGACATACTCGGACTCGGCGAATTTGAAAGCGAGGCCAAGGCAGCTGAAAAGAACGGAGACCAAAGAGCAAGCGTCACAGAACGTATCCAGTCTAAGCTCTCCTCCATCGCGGCCGTCCTTAATAGATTTGAGCCGCTTTGCCAGCTCCTCAAAGGCCTCTACAACTGCGGACAAAGGAGGCTGTACTTCAACTGCTGTCGTCATGGATGATTCTTGACGACGGATTTGCAGTTGCTGTGATTCTTCTTGTTCTTGGCTTGAATTTGCAGCACTAAAAGAAGACCTCTTCTTCATGACGTGTGGATTGAATCAATGCGGTTGAAAGTTTGGAATATGAAATTGAAAGATAATGAATTGTTGCGTGGGTTATTGTTTTCTAGAAAAGCGTGGATTCATGAAGCTAATGGATTGAATTTGGGAAGGTTGGCTAGAGTTGCGGTCTGCCTAACGAAAACAGAAAATTCAAAAATATATATGTGCCTATATTCACTTTGCAGAAAAAGAGACAAGGAATAAGAGAATAACTGAAAAGTCGATGGCTACTGTGGACATGGAGGTTTTCGTGCTACTTTCGCGCGCATCTGAGGATTGATTTGGTCTGTCATCTGAGGTTGGCAATTGCGGGTTGGAGTTGGACTTTCGTCATGGGTTTGTGCTGTTCCATTGAGTTAGGCCCATTAGCCCATGATCCGCTTGAAGTCACACACACACCTAAAAAAATGAAATTCCACGATTCTGTTATTACTAGGCAGAATAAAGAGCTATTTAGAAATTCTTTTATTTGCAGTAGGGTGGAGTATCTTATTTCTGTTTTTTTTTTTTTTTTTCAGTCTTTTATATGGAGCAATAGCGATATAATTTAAATGATATTTGTTCTGAAAAAAATGATTCTGAAATTCATTTTGCCTTAAAGTCAGTTTTCTTACTGTTTAAAATTTTTTTTCTAGCGACATACTTAAAAAAATTAAAATTAAATGATCAGTAATAATATTTAATAATTCTATTATTAGATCCTTGCCTACACTATGTTCTAAATAGAAGTAATCGGGATAAAGACAATCAATTCTTGATTCATTTTCCTCATTAGTCATTTAATAACGTCCAAAACCATCAAAAATTTTTTTAGAAAATGAAAATTATGAAACTCAAGACCTTGATTTCAAAAGTTTTTGAGTTCTAAATGTTCCCTATAAGATCTTTCCAGTCTTTCAACGATAGCATGTGTAACTCATATTTAGCTAATTCTTATTTTCAGGGTTATCAAAATAAACAATGATATGTAAACACGATTCACGAAATATATAAAATTAAAAGATTAAAGTAGAATTGTAGTGGGTTAGTATTATGAACAGATCGATTCATTTATGACATGGTTTGAAATTGGTCGTGTAACGGGTTGACACACAAACCCGTTACAATCAATTTAAATTTATGTGTCATGTCAATCAAATATAATTTATTTATAATTTGCATAATTTATACATAAATAATGAGATCAAAATAGTCATGTGTATAAAATAAATAAATACCTTTTTATGTGTTTATATTTATTAAGAAAAATTTAAAAGATATTTATTTAAAATTTTTATCTGTATGCATTTATTTATAAGAGTATTTGAATGTTGATATTATATTAATATTTATTTAAATTTTCTATTGATCTTTCCTTTAAATTTTGAAAAATATATGATTATGGACAATATTTTAATTGACTTGAGTACAAATATAATATTTTTAAGTTATAAATTTATACAAGTTAAACAAATTATATCAAATTTTGTGACCCCATATACAACCTAATTAAGTAAATAATTATAAATGTCGTGTTTCATATCCTATTTAAATTTCGTGTTATATTAAGATTGAGATATCTCAATATGATTAATAAATAAATCATGTTCTTTTTTACTCTAATTGTGTCATTTGACTGAATTGACACGATACGAACACGACTCATCAATTTATTTTGATAGCCTTAATTTATATAAAGCAAATATAAAATTTTGCAATCTCAAAAATATATTAAATTTTTATTGTCTAGCTTCACTTAAATTCAGACCTTGACACTAGTTATTATTAGTAGATCGAGTAGAATATATGAATGCCAAATATTTATAAATATATATTTTACCGTAAAACAATAGTCCACTAAATTTCTTCAAGTGTTTCAGCTTATTTTCACACTTGTTATCAGCTACACGAACAAGTTGGTGAATATTCTTCTAAATAGTAGATACATGTTTCTTTCAATAATTAACAATATTTTTAGAATTAGACAAGTCAATAATGGCTGATTCTCATTGATCCAGTTTAATAATAAATAAAATTAAAAAATATTATTGCAATAATTTAAAAAATTAAAAAAAGTTTAAAAATATAAAATATTTATAATAATTAAAATAAAAATAATATTAAAAATCAATTTGGCTCAAATCAAACCGATTATCGACCTAGTTTATGATATTATCGATATAATTTCTCAATTTGATCTAAATTTCAAAACATTGGTAATTAAACCTTATAGAAATACTTATATTTAGATTGTAATGAAGAGTCATAAGGTATATAATAAACATAAACTCATAGAAAAAGAAAGAAATTTTGATATTATTTATACTCTTTTACTCAAATAAGAAGTTATTTCTAAAAATATTACCATCACTAGGTCCCAAGCATTGTTTACTAGTTCAAAAATAAAATAATTCGGGTATATAGAAAAAGATGAATAACTAGGGTCTAGATAAATGGATAATAATTTGAAAAAATTTATTTTATAAGTAAAATAGGATAAATTTTTTTTAACGCTAAATTCAAACCAAGTGTTCCTTTTTTTTTTTCTAAAAGTGCTTTAAAAAAAAATATAATTTCTCAATTATCATACTGAGGCTCCACCGTAGATACTGTTTTGGATCATTCCATCCACGGATTACTTCCAGAAAAGTCCATCTCCAGCAGCAATTTGGCAAGACACTCTTCTTTGTATTCAATGACATTCTTCCAAACCTTCCAATTTGAAACTCAAGGCTTGGATCTTTATTTCGTTGTTTTAAAAATACACACACACACACACACACACACACATATATATATATATATGTGCTTCATTACGTCCATTTTTAAATTTTGTTTTCAATATTTTTGGACTATATGATGATGAATAATCCACCACCTTTAAAAATAATATAATTTTAATTAAATATAATATTCTTCACATCAACTATGAGAAACTCGATATAAAGAGCTTTGTTGATTAACTTTACTTCAAATATTTTATATGTTGCTTTCATATCTTGATTATTCACCTTTAGTGGTTTATAAGCTTTTTAATTGTAATAAGATGAAGATCTTATATTTGACATGGGCAATAGATCTCATCATTCTTTTTATACTCCATAATTGTACTGATAATCTGAGATATAATATAATTCAATATATTTTCTAATAATTTTATAATCATCCATATAATATTTGAAAATGAACATAGAGATTTAATATCCATATTAATTTTAAAAAAATGTCGTTATACTAACCTCTAGATTTTCTTTCTCCATAGTTGAACAATCTGGATATTTTTCTATCTATAGGACTGCCAATAAATATAGAGATATAACATAGAATACTGACTGCCAATAAATATAAAGATATAACATAGAATACTTTTGAAGCAAGCGATATATCAAATCATTTTGAAGCAATCGATATATCAAATCAACTATTTCTCTCTTAACAATATAAATTATATTATATAAAAAAAAATAGAGCGATCATTTCCGCAAGAAGTTTTCTCCTGTTGAAATTTATTGGAGGAATTCATATATATATATATATATTCCAATAGTGCAAGAGAAAAAGACAATAACACCATGATTTCAACAAGAAGGTGGACCAAAATGGAGTTTTCAGTAACAAGTTGGGCCAAGCTTTTGTTCAAACATATATAATTTTTAATTTTTGAAACAAGCTTGACTATGTTCATGAGCTTAACTGTGTAGCAGAAATTACACATTTTTAGTAACTGTTTCTATTTAATGATTCCATATTACTTTAAATGATATGCACTGATACTGATTTATTTAGTCAAATTTCAAGGCTGTTATTGCTGCAAGGGAACACATCTCCACTAGTTCCCTTCATCTATTTTGTAGAAATCACGTATGAAAGCTTCTTCAATAGGCTTTTCGTCTTAGTAAAATTTTTTACTTTAAAAAATCAATCTAAAAGAGTCTTTAATACACTCTTTATTTTTATTATTTTAGAGCAGAGAGTTAGTTTGACTTTTTATATGTAAAAAGTCAAAATTTACTCTCTACTCTAACTATTATTAAAATATTTTAATTTTCTACACAAAATATTAATTGATATCTATTTACTTTTATTTTGTTTATTGAAAATGTTTTTTTTCTTTCATCTTACAATAGTCATATGATTTCGTTGGAAAACTTTAAGCATTAAAGTTTATTGGATAAAGCAAAATGAAGATTAAAAATATCAAGAATATGTTGTTGGAATTGTATAAATTTCTTCACTCTTTATATTTAAATACTTTTTATTATGTACAAAATGTTTTGTAGAATAAAGAACACTATTAAAAATGCTCTAAAACAGACTAAAATTACATAACAGAAACATATATGTATAATTATAAGTCTTCACTGTTAGACTGTTATTGATACTGAAAAAACATTACATAGCTAGAAATGGGTATGATCCTACATCATTAATTTTTACATACATGCTGCTAATTTATTCAAAGTACCATTCTACTCTGCTTGTCTACAAGTTATATTTTCACTTGCAAACACACTACTAAATAGTCTGAATTGTGTAATTAATTAAGATCTAACATATGCCATGGAAATACAACTCTTGCGTACCTAATTATTAGCTAATTAAATCAAGCCTTGTCTACAAGCTCCACTGCTCCAACCTCTTTAGAATCACCACTAGCCTTTTCTTCATCTTCTTCTTTATTGTGGACCTGGATGGGCTTAAGAGTATACATCTTGCAGCAAATCAAGTAATAAAAGAAATTAACAACTTGCAACAACGTGATCAACCAGTAAAAATACTCCAATTTCCCCTTGTTTATATTATCATTAGGGAGCCAGTTTGATCCATCAGCTCCAGCAGAATACTTGTGCACTAAGGTAACAAGAAGTGTGCTCATATAATTCCCAAATGAAATCGCTAACCAAAACAGCGCCACGGCTGAACTTCTCATGCTTTCTGGTGCTTGATCATAAAAGAACTCCAAATGCCCAATAGACATGAAAGCTTCTGCTATTCCATGAAGTGAATACTGCGGCATGAGCCAGAAGACTGAGATAGGAATAGTATTATGAGAATTTAGTAACCCATGAGCCTCAGCTGCATGTTTTCGCTTAATTTCGACGAATCCTGCAGCGAGAGTGGCAAAAATGGAGATAACAAATCCAATTCCCATCCTGTGCAAGAAGCTTAAGCCGCGGTCAAGACCTGTGAATCTACGTGCAACCGGGATTAAAAGGCGGTCGTATACGATTACTGTAGTGAGCATGGACGTCATGGTGAAGACAGACATTGAAGCAGCAGGGATTTGAAAGGATTTGGTGAGATGTCTGTCCATGGACTTGGCTTGTTGAAGAGAAAATGTGCCTTGTTGGGAATAGGCTGTAATTAGGAGAATTCCTGAGGCCCATATTGGTCCCATTCTGATTATAGATTTCAGTTCTTCTACTCTGTGTACTGTGTTTAGTCTCCATAGATTCGGTGCTTGACCTTCTTTCAGGTTGTCTTCTTCCGTCACAATGGCTGCCTTGTCAATAAACCTGCACACAATATTTTGTAACATGTACAATTAGCAAAACTGAACTTAGATCAATAATTTCCAAAATGGAAAAATTAGGGGATTTATTTAAATTCGAGATATATCTTAATTTTTTCAAATTTATTTTGTCTTCTCAAATTAATTATTAATGTTATTAAATTGAGAAAATAGTGAACTTAATAATTATAGTGTTGATTGATGTGATTACTCATTATCATTGGAGGACTAACGAATTGAGAATTTTTTTTAAAAAAACCCATGCATTTTAGATCTAATTAATATGTCTACCAAACACATGTGGATTCTCCAAATAAAAAATTGATTTAGAACTACTAATACACACACCAAATAAATCTTCAGAAAATTAACTAAATACAGAAATGACTTATTGTAGCAGTAATAAATTATTAGACATTGCATTTTCCTAATAAATAATATAGTACGAGAACACTCAGTTTTATTTGTTAAATCAAAGTTGTTAAAATATTTTTATTTTTCCTATCTGAGGAAGGTTTGATTTGGCCCAACATACATCAGCCGTGACTATGTAGGAATAATTGCTAAAACAAAAAAAATAATAATGAATGAGCACTAATTTTTTTACTTATCTAAAAATTGATTTGAATTAAAAAAAAAGATTCAAATTTAATTCAATTCAAAAGAAAATATAAAATAATCTGAAAATTTTTAGATGAATTTAAACCTAACTCGACCTATAAATTAACTCAAATTGATTCAATCTAGATTCTATCAACAAATTGACTTGAATGATTCCATTTAAGTTATTAAAACACTTTCATTTAAAAATTAAAATAAATTTTTTTATTTTTAAAAAATTAAAATTAAAATTAAAATTCTTTGTTATGTATTGATCAATATAAATCTATCTTTAAAAAAAAAACGTGATTAGAAAATAATTCGATTTGAATATTTGACCCGATCACTTATGACGTTACACATAAAGTTGAAAACATGTTCCTACAGAGGTGAGCTGGTGGTGATGATCCCGATAAGACATGGAAGCACTGGCTTTTGTTGTTGGCCAAAAGCAGGCCATTATTAAATCACCGCTTCTCTCTGGCCTTTTGGAAACCAATAACGATCACCAAAATTTGTCCGACAACCCTTCATGGGTTATATCGTATGATGGCCAAATTGATGATCTCTATCCACAACTTCAGCTAGAGAAGACAATTTTACAGCATACACAGTTGTTTGGATTCAAATTCAGTGGGACAAGGATAGATTTAATTTAAGTTATCCTCTCTTTTTCCTTTAATTTTATTTCAGTTTTTTAAATATTTTTTTTTATGTTATATAATTTTAACTTAAACGATATACATAATACTAATTAATTGCTAAAGTTAATAAAAAACTAATTAATAAAGAATGGGTTTGAAGGTTGAAGTAGTAGCCAGCTAGCTATAGTGCAACTTATGCGTGTCCATATGCAGCAAATGACGAAAATGGCAGCTCTATGCATGCAAGAAAACAAAAGAAAACAGGTATCATGCACGAGACAGAAGAAGAAGAAGAGAGAGAGAGAGAGAGAGAGAGAGTTACTTCATATGTTTAGTGTGCAGAAGCTTTCCACCAATGGAAATAGGAGCATCAAGTTGATGATTCTGGTACAATAACTTGGGATCCGAAACCATAGTCACCTTCCTCTTCTTAAATGCAGCTACTGACACTTGTAACAACCGGGTAAACGGGCTCCCAGCTGGATCTAAGTTCCGGTAAAGTGGGTATCCACCTATAAATGCAATAATTGATAGAAACATAGCAATTGTTGGTATGCCAAGGCCCCATCCCCACCCAACGTTGTCTTGTATGTACACTATTACCGTCACAGCCAGCAAAATTGATACCCCCATCACAAAATAATACCAATTGAAGTATCTCCATGTCTTTGTGGTTTGCTTTGGATCCGTTTCGTCGAACTGGTCCGCCCCGAACGCCACGACGCAGGGCCGGATCCCCCCTGATCCTAATGCTCCTAGTAGGAGTGATACGTATAGGATTGCTAGTTGCCCTGCGTTTGCTTCTTGGCAATCTTGTCCTCCTACTTTACATGGGGGTGGCCTTAGATTTGGAAGTATGGCTGATAGTGTCAAGCTTGTCATACCCTGTTGATGAATATAATACCAAAATAAATGGTTCAATTTATGGGAAGCACGCAAAAAAGGTCATCTTTTTAAATTTGCCTTTTTTTTTTTTTTATCATGGATGTGTGTAAACTTTTGTAAATTATACTTAATTTATTTGTTTTCTTTAATTATGACTATAAATTGTTGTGGGAACATTCTTGGTAATAAAAGAGAGAGGTGTTTACTATTTGGTATATCATGGAAGCTATTGTTATGGTCCAGAACCGGCCAGCATAGGCATCAGCAAGGAAGGCACCGAGAAGAGGTGTCAAGCTTGCAGTACCTCCGAAGTTGGTGAGAGTATTAGCTGCCTTAGTTAATGGCAAATGAAGCTCCGTCGTTAAGTAGCTAATCATATTGGCATTAAACCCCACCACTGCAAGCTTCTCACACGCCTCATTTGCTGCACCAAAACCATATGTATGATACAATCACATTACCATAAACAAAAACCAAGAACTTTGATCTTTAAGATGAACTTAATTAAGAGCTGAAAGCTTACCAAATATGAAGGGCATTGTAATTAATCCACCCTTTTGCCTTTTGGCATGCACACTCTTTTCCTCTTCCGTCTTCTCCATTTTGTTCTTGGTGTTAAAATGGCCTCTCTTGAACTCTATTTATAGACCCTGTAGTGATCATATAACGTTTTGTGCTATTGCTGCGTACATACATGTGTAGGGCAAAGGATAAGCTGGACTGATGATTGATGTCGAAATCAAGTGTGGAAAGCATTTTTTTTCTCTTTCACTTTCTTTTTTTTTTTTGGATATTATTGCAACTTTTGATATGTAATGTTTTGAAAATTCAACTCAACCGATCAATTAAACCGATAAAATCGAAAATCAGATTAGTAATTAGTTTCATTTGATTTAAACTGATTTTCAATGTTATTTTTATATTTTTAATTATTATAAATATATTTATATATTTTTTATTTTTAAAGTTATTTAATAATATTTTTAAATTTGACATATTATTAAATTAATTAAACTAATTAAATTAAAAATCAATTAAGTCACCGATTCACTAAGCAATTGAGTTTTAAAAACATTGCTGATATGTGATGTTTTCATGTTTTGGAGATATCTAAATGGCAGGCAACCGCTGGACTTTTCTTCATGATCCTAATATTGCGTCACGGAGAGTGGTAAGACATATACTATACTCCCCGAAGGACGAAGTTTGAGACATATCTAGGGACGGTGCAATCGTTTCGATTAAAATAAAAGTGAATTTTAAAATTTTAAAAATTAAATTAAACTAAATTTTAAAATTTAACCGAATCGAACTAAATTAAATTATTTTGATTAAATTCAATTCAATTTAATTTTTAATTTTAGATTAAATTGTAATTATTTAAAATTTTTAATTTTAGATTAAATTGTAATTATTTTATATTTTAAATATTTATTTTAAAATACACTCATATTTTACATAAAATACTAATAAAAGTAATTTTATTTTAATATTAATTAATTAAATAATATAAAATACTTTAAATATTAAATTTTATAGTATATTTAAAATTTTTAATAATAAATATTATAATTTCGATTTAATTTAATTTAATTTAAATTTTTATTCAAAATCAAATCAAATTGAAGGTATTTTTTATTCTTAAAAATTAAATCAAATCAAATCACTAAGAAATAATTGAGTCAAATTGATCAATTTAATTCAATTTTTAATTTCAGTTTAATTTTATTCACTCTATATATATTTGATAAAATATGCACTTTAAAAAAATTATTTGATATAATTTTTTGAATTGAAAAAGAGCTATTCTTATGATTTATTATAAAATTTTCAAAAGAAAAAAAAAAAAAACTATACATCTTAGAAATATGAGTGTCAATGGATGTCTCCCCTCAAGACTCTGTGGGGCACTTTTTAAATGAAGAAAAAATAAAACAGGATCCACATTATTAGAACTTGTAAACTTTGTCTTATCTGCACGTGAATAATTTTGTACCCAATATATCGCTATGCCCCTTCTTCCATCTTCCTCTCCTTGAGCAAAATTTTTTTTGCCCTCCTTCCTAATATTTAAAGTAACTCTTCTTTTTTTTTTTTTGGAAATAAGCACAATGATAAAAATTTATGTTTAATGTACTATTAAGGGCACTATAATTAGATTATATTATTAAGAATTGAAATATAATGTTTAAGTTTTATATCCTAATCTCTAATTCCTCCTCATATTGTTTAAGAAATATTTATATAAGATATATTATGATTAAAAATGAAAAGAATGATGAAGAATATTTATGATTAATTAATAATAATGATGATGATAATGAAGTTAGATGGAGATTTAAACTTCAACCGTTTGATTCTAGAAATTAATTTAATTAGAGAATTATTTATGAGAATGAATATTTATAATAAAATGAAATGAAAGTAAAGTGAAGAGAAATGTTCTAAGTTAAGAAATGTTTTACTAAAAACTTGGGTTTAATCCCCTCTCTTATCAACTAATTTTTAAGAATTTAAGCTGGTGAATAAATTAAGTTATGATTTATGATAATGATTGTTAAGATTAAGGATTAAGTATCAGATTGTGCAGTAAAAGTAATAAATTAGGCACTTTTATGAGTTAAAATTAGGTTTGTTATGATTCTGATCATTTTAAATTTTCCAATTTTTTAGTATCAATGTGGCCCAAATTTCAGATCATGATAACTTGATGTAACGAGATCGAGTACTCTGTATAGGGTTCTAACTGTTATCCATTAGTTCCAATTACCTTGAGTGGTGACTTCCACCTTCTTTGAAATCTTATTAACATATTGTCTCGTATGCCTTTGAATTTTCGATTTTCATTATACAGTCATATAATCACAAGATCCTCAATATCATTTTATAAGAAAAGGTGCCATATATTTCACTATCTTTTTCATAGGGACCCAAGCGTGGTGAAATTACATCCATTCACAATTACGTTTTAAATAATATAATATTAGTGTATTAATATCTATCTAATTATAATATTCATTTTAAAAGTTCAAACTGTGTAACATAGAGCAGGTCCTTTAATAATGTTAATATACAAAAGCATCTACAAATGAAATTCCATCTCTTTCATAAAAAATTAAAAAACTTTATAATAAAATTTGTATTTACAAAATATAACAAAATTTAGACTATCAAGCATTTTATATTTATACTATTTAGTGTTCAATATAAAAAATATTAAAAATAAAAAAATTTATGATAACTGATAATCGGTGATAAATTTCGGTAATAAAAAAATTATTAATGAGGATATATATATATATATATATATATATATATATATATATATATATATATATATATATATATATATATATATATATATATATATAATATTTAATTGAGT